>PVHX01030700.1:0-15607 GCA_004024805.1 Geosciurus inauris | reverse complement strand
ATATATACAAATGTTAAAACATTCTATTATGTGAATCAGAAATAAAATAAACCTAAAAAATTCTCAATTGTTATTTTCTCCAATCTTACACCAATCTTATAAATTAATTCTCAAATAATTGACATTTATGCAATAATTAGTCTTCCCATGTAGGAATAAGACTCTGAGGAATTATATAATCAGCTAAGGAATTTAATAATTAAAGAGTACTGCATCTATGGGATACCGAGGAAATAAATATTACTTCTGTCCTGAATTTAAAGTGAAAATGATTGAATAATTTGTACCACATCACTGACATGCACCCTAAATTATTAGACAGTTTTTCTTCTCTGTGAATTAGGGCTATCTCAGTGGCAAAGTGAGCTTGTAAAGCTTTAGGACAGATATGTGTCTTGCTAAAACCATTTTTTATCTTAGATTCATCAAATATAATATAGATGGAACATATCCATTCTATTTGTCTTCATTCTGTTATACACACTATACTCCCCTGCCCGTTTTCTAATATTGATCACTTTAGTTAAACAGAAAACATTTTATATCATGGAAGTTATTGATTGGTTTTGCTGAGGTAAATTTTAGTTTACTCAAGTTTTGAATGTTTGCTTTAGAATTGTAGGAAAAGGTGTTGAAAAGGTTTCAAGAACTTGGTTGGGAATATGTGGTGTGCAAGAATCTCAAGCAGAGCTCATGTTGCCTGGCCGAGTGCTTCTGGAGAGTCCACAAGGGGATCAGAACCTGCTTTAGTTTTCATGCTATCCCTCTGAGTTCAGGGTTGCTACAGTTCAGTTCTTAGGGTTCACATGGTCTTCTAAAACTTAAATGAACTTCTTAGAATACATTGCCAGTAATTTCAGATTTAGTGAAAGAAAAACAAATAAGTAAATGGTGTAGGAACCTGGGAATGGGATGTATTTTTCATCTGAAAGGGAAGACATGAAAGAGTATCTGTGAGACACATGTCAATACGTAGGTAAAGAGGTGGATAAGGACATGCTAACTCAGATTGTTGAACAGAATAAAATTGAAAAGTACTGTCATATTATAATCATTAGTTATTTCTTGCATAGATTATTTTGTAGCTCATTAAATTAATGAGGTACATTCTAAGTGCCAGGTATTCAGCAGTTAAAAGACAAGTTTCTACATATATGCAATGACATCAGTGGTTCTTAGAATTTCCTGGTTTTTAGAAGATGTTAAAATAAGTTTCATTATAAAGAAGAGAAGAATAAATGTAAGATCAAATAAATTTTACTACAGAATATATGTATATATGTATATATATATGTATGTATATATATATTAACATTTGTATTTGTGTTGGGCTTTTTGCAAATAATTATAATTATAAGGGTTTATGTAAAGTGCTTGTCAATTTTTCCTGATCCTCATGCAATAAGTAATGACCATTTTTATACCAACAACATGTCAGAATATTTGTAGGTTAGGATAAACTTATGCTTGTAAGTATTTTTCCTAATGTAATGATTCTGGTTAACACCAGATTCAAACAACAGACATCTATGAGCCAACTTCCTTTAGACTTTTAAGTTGGCTAATAAATATCTGTTATTTAAAAACATCTAGCTCAGATTTGTATTTCTGGAGTTAACACACAAAGGACTGTACACAAATCACTAAGAAATCCTGTGCCATTTTAAATTTTTTATTTATTAACATAGTATTTTTGCATAGTAAAATTTTTTCAATTAATATATTATAATCTTACCCCGAATTTAAGCCTTAAAATTCAGGTTTTGCTTATACATTTAAATTAGTCAGCTAAAATATTTTACAGGGCATTATCAAGAAATTATTCTGATATAAATCATATGTGTTGTTAGTAAGCAGATATTATCATAATAAGGTTAAGTAAAATTATTTAGAATGTGAAAGAAGATAGAAATATTTTGTATAAAACAGGTATATATATCCACATATATATATGTGTCTATGTGTGTGTGTGTGTGTGTGTGTGTGTGTGTGTGTATCGAATGCTTGAAAAAATAATTTAGTTATCTATTGGATAGACAAATGGAAATTCAAATAACATTAGCCTCAAACTTGCCATGTAAATTAGAAATAGTTATACATAATACTGATTCACTTGTCATTCTCTATGCAACATAGTCATGTTATTACATGTCATATTCAATTATAGCACTATGAAATTTGTAATTAGTATGAGCATATCATTAACAAAAATCAACAATACAGTATCACATTTCTGTGAGTGTACAAATCTCCAGTCCTTGTTAAAAAGACTTACTGAAGGCTTTGAAGATCTTTATAAATTGAATGTGTTACTACAAAGTGTTGTTGGGGTCCATTACTAAGAAAATAGATATTTTCTAGATGACATTGAGGTACACCTCTAAAACTTTGATGAAAGTGTGGAATGCAAGCTAGGTAAAAGAATAAAAACCACCTCGGGCATCAAAAACCACAGGAACTCAAGTGCCGAAGTAGCAAAGAGTTGAATGAGCACTGCACAGTGCATCTTAGCCATGCTAATGATAACCTGGGAGTTCAGAGATAGCAGGCTGAGGGCAGATTGAATGATAAAGAGTTTACAATTTATGTGAAGAGCGAAATGGACCCAATTAATGATCTGCCCTCAGAAAATTAATGTGTTTTCTAAGGTATATATACAATAATGTCCACGTATGTCCAAAATGAGAACTGTAATTTGTTAAAACATAAAAGCTATAAAAGTGCTGTTTCATTTCCCTTTCTACATTTAATAATTTCATTTAGTTTACATGGCCAATCTGTATTCACATAAAAGCTTCCATATTTTTATATGTTGTCAAAATCTTTGTATCAATTTCAGTACTTAAAATTGAAACCAAAGAACTGCATTATTATATTTTAAGAAATTACTACCATGAAGAAAATAGACACAAGATTCATTTTGTCCTTGGTTTACCTTGCTTTCTTTGCATATCTTTATGCAGTTCTTTTTATTTGGGATTTTGAGAAAGCCATGGGAAAGTGAGTTCACCTATGATGCAAAAAACAAATAAACAGGTAAATGGTAGATATTAGCAAGTATAATAAAATGTTTAGTTTTTTCCTGGTGGTGTCTTTTTCAAAGGGTTTAAGGAAATGATATTATAGACTATATCAAGTTGTAATTAGAAAATTTTCTGTCAAGGAGAGAGGTTTCAGATATATGAATCTGCTCCTGTTTGGGCCCATCTTGATCTCTGGCTCTTGCCCCCAGTCAGCTGTCAGGCATAGATCTACTTAAACATGAATTTCTCAGGGTGGAGCCTGAATTCTTTTAATTCCAGTCTTTAAAGCTAAAGTTTCCTGACAGAGGATATTTTAGGAAGACATCTCCTGAGACTTGCTCACAGTGAAATCAGGCATGTCTCGATTTGTATAGGCAATCTCTGCATTTGCTTTATCATTTCTTTTAAGAGAGAGAATGTGCTCCCAATGAACAGACACATTAAGATTTGCCTTTATTAAGATTTATCCATCACTTGTTTAAACATGCTATTTATGCATTATTATTTTTGTGGGATAATAAATTCAACATAAAGTATTTATTTCCATTTTTAAATTGCAACCTTGGTTTCAAACTTGATAAGGGCATGTAAAATTTTCTCAAGAAAATATTTTATATAGGAGGAGTCATATAATACCTTAAATTTTAAAGAAGTTTCACATTAGTCTGAACCATCATATGGAATAGAAAATATCTGAAGTACTCAAGAGTCCAAAGGACAAAAACTACATGATAAAGGGTCCTAGAATATATAGAGATCTTTGACTATTTTTGGTATGAAATGCACTTAATGGCGACTGTATAAGCTGTCTCTCCAGTTTCATAAATTTATTACTAGCTCATATAATAAGAACTATTGAATTACGCTTACCTTTGCAGATGCAGAAAATACACAACAAAATTCAGACAGATGTTAAAATATTCCATACCCCCATGAGATGATATTATTTCCATAAAACATAAAGAGCAAAATTAAATTCTTCTGTAATTGTAGCAAATTATATTCACAAATCTTTAAAGAGAAATGATGATTTCAGAACATAAAAATGCACTTAAGAGAAAGACCCTGACTTATTTTAAAAATTACTTTTAATGCTGTTTTGCTTTTGGCTTTACATAATAAATTTGCAAGAGGAAAATAAATGCTTTTTCATACTGATATAATATGTACTTAAGGGTATCCAGTGTTAATATGTGTTTCTTCATAGTGACATTTCTAACAGTAAAAATTTTAAAAAAACTTTTAAATATTTAAGCGATCCTTTATTTTGTTATGTCTTAGGAAATAAGTGTGATGAGGTTGTAAATATTATCATTGCAGATCAAGTTCATATCCATGAAGAAGTTACAACTAAAAAAATAATTATAGACTACTTTGTAAAATGTCCAAGTTTCATTTAAAACTTTTTTTTCTTTTTCTGGGAGAGCAAGTGATCCAGTATTTGCCTCTTAGGAAAATTGAATTACTAACCAGTAATTATAGTTCTCTGAATGTAATATTCTCAGTGGATTTATATCAACTATCTTGGGGCATTTTGGCATATGAGTTCCAGTAATGTAGCTACAATGTGAAATAAAGAAAATTAGGTTCTGATAGATTATATCTTAAATTTGTCTAATATCTTTCTATAAAACCACTTTTAAATTTTTTTCTTTCTAGTAGTCTTGTGAAGTAGATTCAGTTAACCCAAGACGCAAAGAAAGCTTGAAATCCAAATCCAAAATCATAATGTCATTTATAAAGCTAGAAAAAAAATTGTGCCTGATAATGTAGCACAGTTTCACTCTGTTATTTTGAGTCTGCAATTCCATTTGCTAAGTTATGTAGCAAAGCAATATAAATGGGAGATGCTAAACTTTAGAACATTTAAAACACCCTCACTATCATTGTCTTGTAATTTTTAAGCATTTAATTCATTATGCTATGGTATATATTAAAGTCTGAATTGCTAATTAATGTGCATTTTGAAATTGGGATAAAATGTAGAAATTCAATTATTATGAGATTATAGAAAATACAATATATTAGAATCTAGAATCTAAAGTAAAAATATTAAAGCATAATTATTATATTTCCAGTTATATGAACAGTAAGAAATATCTTACCATTTTAGACCTCTTAAAGATAAGAATACATATTTCTATTGAATCAGTTTTTTCTAGGACATAATGTAACTAAGGAAGGACTTGTATGGAAAATAGATAAAAATTATATCTCATATGAGGTTGATTTGGGGAAATTTTAAAGAAATACTTTAAAAACCTTAGTTTCTTCTAAATTTCAAATGTTTCCTTACTGTTGCTAGATCAGAAGATCCTGGTTTTCCTTGACTTATAGCAAATCAGTAAATTTAAATATTATTTTAAAACACATGAGCATATTCATCAACTAAAAGGTATGAATGAGGAAAGCTATTATTTTAGGTATTCGGATGGTAAAAATTGCTATTGTGTAAAAGGATTTTTATCTTAATTTTTCTGGAACATGGTTCAATTTATTTACATTGCATATCATAAAATTAGCATAGATTTATTTATATGATAATCTGGAAATAAATATTGAGCTAAGAAAAAAATTCATCTAGTAATAATATTAAAAGCATATTTTGTTACTAATGACACACATAACTTAGTTTTCTTTAAAAAAGAGATTGCATGCATGATTTCAAAAAATAAAAATTATTTGGAATTAGAACTATAGCTCAGTATAGAGCACTTGCCTAGCCTTTGCAAAGCCCTGGGTTTAATCCCCACCTCCACAGAAAAGGAAAAACAAAAACAACTAATTATTTCCTAAAGCTTTTGTCAGTATGTTTGCAGCTGTAAAATAGCCTTTATTTCAAATGAAGGGTTGTGGTTCTTATTTAAAGGAATGGATAGTTTCAAGTTTCCAGTATCAAAGATGACTTCCAGGTAAAAATGTTTGCAGCAGCCATGAGAATTAGTTTCCTCTTTCACTACCCTACAATAATGTAAAAGTGGAAAATACAGTATAAATTTGAGTGAATACATGCCCAGCTCCAAATATGAGTTAAAGGTTTAGAAATATTTTATTGCCAAAAAATGTGATTATTTTAGCAGTATCTTTACTTACTTGAAAAAACTACTCTAGAAAATGGGTACAAAGTGTGAAATGTCTAATAGTTTATAGATTGTTCATTTTATTAAATTGATATTTAATGGTAATAATAAAAGCAACTAAGCTTTGAAATTAACTATGAGTGCCCAATACCTTGCAAGCACTATTATGTTCGAGGTTTACAACACCACTGTCTAGATAGCTGTCTTCCTACATAGAAGAGGCAGAGATAGAATTCAGATTCAGAAAAGTATAACTCTAAAATGCACACCTTCAACCAATATGCTGTACTCCCTCCTAGTCCCATATGTTTTTTTGATTATTAAAAACTTAATCCTTTTCCAAACCTTAATTTAGATTTAATGCTATTGAAAAAATTTCTTTGAGAGGGAAATTTCTTATTACAAAAGTAGCACATCCTGTGAACTCTACAAAAAATAAGTTAAATCAAAGAAAAAAAATTATCTCTAGTTATAATATCCCAAAATTTATTTGTTCATTGACTGTAAATTCTGTGTATTTTTTCAAATATTAGGTGTCTGTAGGCCCACATAGCTACAGACTAGTGGTAGTCTCCTTCTATCTAAAACTTAGACCCTACAAAGTAAAGGGATTAATATTAAATGATGCCTCCCTGTTATTATATAGCAAGTAATAATGTTAACTGTCATGTTTAAAAATTATTTTTTCTGATAACATTATATAAATGTTCATGTTGTCAATGTTTCTAACATTATTAATAATACTTACATGGTTCCAGTAAATACATAAGTATTTTAACACTTAGTTACTTTAATTTTTCACCAACTATTGAATTTTAATAGAGTTTTATTGTATTTATTTTTCTTTAAACTTGAGTCCATATTCTTATGCATGCCTACATGATTGCATTCTTTTTCTTTTCCTTTCTTTCTTTTTCTTTATTTTTTTTTTTCTGGGTACCAGCAATTGAACCCAGGTGCTTAACCACTAAGCTGCATTCCCAGCCTTTTTTTGTATTTTATTTAGAGACAGGGTCTCACTGAGTTGCTTAGGGCCTCACTAAATTGCTGAGGCTGCTTTGAACTCAAGATCTCCTGCCTCAGCCTCCCGAGCTGCTGGGATTACAGTTGTGTGCCACTGTGCCCAGCTACATGATTATATTTTAAGAGTCCTCATTGTAGTTCAATTCTCCAGGTAAATTAATTATATTATCTTTAAAATAATTTTTATATAGGTAATATATATGGACATATATATAATTTACTATAAAAATTATGTATATAATTATATATACACATATATAAATACATATAACTTAAAAAACAACTTCTTATTAGTCTTCATAAGGATTATACGATGATGAAAAATGATTTCCCTGTAGGAAGTAAAATTCCTACTTTTGAAGGAATTTTGAAGTAAGATTGCTAAAAACGTATAATGGTTTTCAGTATATTGAGTGAATTGAACAAGACTATGATGGCACTATTTTGGAGTAGAAATTGTTTTTGACAGAATTATTTACTCATAGAAGCTTGAGAAAACAATATATTTTTTGCCATAGAGAATTCAAAAGATGTCTTTTCTCCTGTGCTGATAGTATGATGTTATTGTCACAAATTAAAGAGCCCTCACTAGAAAAATGGTTTGACGCTCTAACTACTGTAAAAAATAATAGCTCAAGATCAACTACTTTAAAATTAAAACGATAACTTAGTTTTTCAGCTCTCCTCTCCTGTTTAATTGGCATCTATCCAAAAACTCCATACATGGGTCAAATTATTTATTTACCTAGAAATACATTTTGCAATCAATTTACCCTAGAGCCTTTTAAAGTAAGTTGTGCTGTGGAAAATTAGATGTCTCCTGGGTAAAACATGGTGATTTTTCAATGAATCCAATGGTAGATTGGTAACATGAGTTTTTAACACTTCTGAAGGAAAAATTATTCATGCCCTTTCTCTGCTGAACTTTGAGGATTCCTATATTCATTTGACCTTATCTTGGATGGAACTGACCCAGATTTGCATGCAGAGGAAAACACTTTTTGGCTCAGACAGCAATCACTAAGCCCATTTACCTGAATAAGTTGGTTGCTCAGTAAAAAGTCTTAGTTAACTTCTTGTATATTACGAGAGTTGAATTTTGATGCTATGTCCAGCTTGGTAGAAAACAAAGATATTTAAACCTACTATTACTACATAAACAAAAACACTATTTTATTCAGGTATTAATAGTCTGAAACTTTTGTTCAATTGATTAATTTCTATAAATAGTTACAATTAGATACCTGAACTAAGACATTAATTATAGCTAATATCTGAAGTTACAAGTATTATTTTTGTGACAAAATTATGGTTTTCTTCTTATACTATATTCAAGGAATGTCTTGCTTGAATCTAAGTTGTCATAGTAGGTGACTTATACCCTAGAATTCTTGACTGGAATACTTCCAATAATGTGGTAAAAATAAACCAACCAACATCATTGAAATATTAATACTGAGTCTAGAGAGAATTTTAAGTATGATTGGCTTCATGATAACTGTAAGTGTAAACCATAGTGATATTTTTCCATTAAAGGAAAAGAATGATTGTTCTTTGTAGGTATGGTATCTTTGAAGTTCTTATTAACTACTACATGATAAAATTACAAATTATTGTTAGTTATGAAATAATGCATATCTTTATATATGTCCAAAATAGATTTTCACATTTAAAGTATTTTATACACAATAATGATTTTTTTATCACTTCCCACTGAAGAAAACAATTACTATCACCTTATTTTAATGATGAAACACAGAGAAGTTTACCTACTTGCTTATTGACATGTGAATATAAATATAGAGGTCAGATTATTAATCTAGATTTGGTTCTCATTCATTCCTAGGCAACCTCATAGAAGCTGTCATTCCTGCCAAATATTTTTAAATTCTCTATGTATAGTTATATATTTTCTTTTTAGCAAGCATTTAATAAGACAAAGATGAGCATTTTCTTAATCATTGAATCATGATTTCAAAAAGAACAATTAGTAAAGGGAACCTCATAGTGGGATGTAGACTCTGAAATGGCAATCACAAATAAATATTATATAACATATTCAACTATTTGGAACCTCTACAACATAAGAGTTTGTCTGAATTTATACTCTAAGAAGAGTATATAATTAAGGTATTGACTAATAAACTTCATTTTAAACTAGCAATGTTTTTTTAGTTTCTTTAGTAATATACATAAAAACTAAATTTAAATGTGTTATCTCAATGAACGAGTCTCACATAGATGTACTATTAAGTTTTTATTTTTGTATTACAGTTGCAGAGCATTGCCTACTGTCAAAAAAAATTAGGTTACTTAGGGATTAATATTCTCTAATGGTAAGATTGCCAGATTGCAGTCATGGGTGAGCCCCAGTTTCTATTCTTGGAAGCACTGGATAATACCAAGCCTAAGCTTCTGTAAGTCTTTTTAACAGTGTTCACTTTTGTTTCTCTAATTATAAAAAAATGAGTTCAATTTAACATATATTTTGACCACTTACTAGCAAATTAATATGCGAGTGACATGGGAGACAAAAATTAAAATGAAGTAATCTCCCTTAAAGGACTCAGAGCCTAATGGGAAAGGCATTATGAAAATAATTGTTCTAATTAAATGTATAGAATTTGTAGAATTTAAATAGAAGCAATTACTTTCTGATAGTGAGATCATAGATAATTTGCCTAAATGCAGTGGTTAAGGTTGTATTTAGAAGACATGGAAAGTGATAAGACACTGGCAGAGAGAATGTCAGGAGAGGAATCTAGGTAGAGGGGATAGTGGGAACAAAGGATCAGAAACTGTCAAGTGTTAAGTGTGCAAAGATAATCGCGATGGTATAGAAGGAAAAGAAAGATATTCTGGAAGTAAATTGTGAATCTTTGCAGACCAAGCTAAAACTTTAATTTTTTTTCTCTAGACAATGGGAGGGCAGTGAATGTTCCAATGAACAGATCCAGATGATTATCAACTGCAGGGTTGCTGCTATTGAAAGATATCAGAAGACCATCTCTACCAGTGGCTCTGTGTGCGAGATTGAAGACTAGTTGGTTGAGATTTAGAGTTCTAAACTCAATGGCAATGAGAGATTAAAGATAGCATAGGATATACTGTCTATAACGATGTGTATATAGGAGGTATATATAGTTATATGAGTTGGCAAAATTCAGGGATAGAGAGAAGACAGTATTAATTTTACAATTTATATAGAAGCTTTTTAAAAAAATTTTACAAATCCATCCAAAACTCTTGAACCTGAAGGTTTTCCTGTGATCACAGATTATGAATACTATTAACTCACTCATGTAACAATATGGGATTTTTTGAAATGTTTTTCCAATCTAAGCATTACTGACTCATTTAATTCAACACTGCTGCTAAAGATTCTCAGTTTTGTTTTGACCAAATATATGCCTCTTTGACATTATTAGGAGACTGAGTCATCATGTTTTTACTGAGTGAGTTAACAATTTGATAAATTTCTGGGACTATCGTACACATGCACATTTGGCTGCCCACAAGTAAAATAAAAATAGAAGGGTGTTGTAAAGATAGAAGAGTTTTATTTTATTTAAAGAAAATCCATTGAAGTATAAAAGAATAAGGCATTGAGCCCTGCAGTAATATGAACAGTTCAATTTTTAAGGCTGTAGCTATGGGAAAAATATGTTTTTAAAAAAGATTTCTCTCCTGATAATGTCTGATTCTTTCATATACAGCATTCATACCTACTTATCATAGTTGAGTTGCTGTTAGCTATCATTTTATTTATACCTGGCTTGGATCATTTTGTCATTAAGGTATAATTTTGTCTTTTTATATTGTACAAAGTAGTTAGGAAAACTCTCAGAGTCAGAGAAACAGAGGAATTTTAGGGTGCTCAGGAGGTTTATCCTAACCTGCTGGCCAGAAAAACCATTTGTGATAATCTTGACTCCCTAGTCTCTTATTTAAACTTAAAAATGCACAGTGAACTTTCTCCTTTCCCAAACACTCCATCTCATTGTTCAGAAGGTCTCAGGATTAGAAAGTTCATCATTACATTTAGCTGGAAGTTGCCTCTGTTTTAACTCCTCAGCACTGGCACTTTGCTTTTTTTAAAAAACACAAAAGCCTAATCTTACATATAACAGACTTTCAAATATTTGACATCTACTGTCTTGCCTTGTAAGAAAAGTATGTATGAGTGGGATAAACTCTCCAGTTTGTTCTTTGTGTTCTTTTTTTCTTTATTTGCTTTCTTGCTAGAAATCTTCAGAAAATTAAGACTCACTGTTTGTTAGAGACTCATGTTTATTATTTCTCACTAAAATATTTTATCACCAGTTGACTTATTTATTAATAAAAGTTCTTTTTTAAAAAAATGTTTTCAAATAAAGGCATGAGAATGACCTTAAGGGAACTGAATATAGGAGTTCAGTTAGTATTTAGTAACTTGCCTTTTAATTTCCCATTACTTAGTAGAATATCTAAATTTTATTATAGAAATTTATCTACTCTTTTAAGCTTACTAAATTTCACTATTAATGAGATTTGGATAAGTATTTTACAGCTATTGTTGATCATGTCTAAACACAAGAATGGGGAAGGCAAATGCGGAGAGACTGAACCTGTTATACATTTCTATTCCAGCCATTGTGGAAATTGGCATGTGATACCTCCAAAAATCAAACATAAAATTGCCATAATCCAATAATTCCACATCTGGGTGTAGACTCCAAAGAAATGAAAGCAAGATCTTGAACAGTATTTGAACACTCATTATTAACAATAGCCAAAAGGTGGAAACAGCCCCAATAAATTTATTTATTTTCAGATAAATAAATAAATAAAATGTAATATAAAAACATAATGAATATTTTTTCAGTTTAAAAATGGAGAAAATTGTGCACAATGTGGATAAACCTTAAAGATATGATAAGTAAAATAAATCAACCACAAAGGGATGAATATTGTGATTCCTCTTAAAGGAGGTTCCTAGCATAATCACATTCCAAGAGAGGAAAAATAGAACAGTGAGGGCCAAAGAATGAAGGAAGGAGAGAATGGGAAACGTTTGATCAATGAAGAGTCTTACTTTCAGACCATGAAAATGTTCTGGGGATGCATGGTGCTGATCGTTGCATAACAATGTAATGTGTCTATGTACATGGTACCACAAAACTAACTACCTAAAATGGATAAAATGGTACACTTTATGTAAAGTGTCTTTTACTAGAATTTTAAAAATGAGAGAGATCATTGTTCTTTCCAATGAAATAATGAAATAATACATAAAGGGGAGTAATGAGAGTAAAGAAAGTTCTGATGAAAAAAATGTGTTATATGTGTCACATCCATCAACTGTAACGTGAATGATACTACAGTTGATCTGAGTCATGTCTTAATCTTGTGATACATGGAGCATTAGAAGATGCAGTTGGCTAAGAAGAGAAATCAATAATATTTAAAGTTGTGGGCCAAGTCAATACACAATCTTGATGGATCTACTTAATGAGTTTGGAAAGTTTGCTTTGAGCATTCTAAGAAAGGTTTGTCTTTATCATGCAATAGGCTGCTCTGTTACTTTGCAACTCTAAATGCACTTTAATAAGCCACACCATCTCACCAGCTCATAAAATATTATCTATAGCTTTCTATCTAACTTTCTTTTGATATATTTTGTTTCCTGCTCAGCAGGTATTGCCTTTATCCTGAGATTGTATACACTAAAGCAAAATTAGGTCAATTCTATTAGGGATAATTTAAAAAGTGATATCTTTGAAACAGTTTCATTCAATGAGATTCTCTTAGATGAATGTCAGAAACCTCACTTTTTTCTATCAGTGATGTGCAGTTTGCTGTGGGGTTTTATAATTTTCTGAAACTGACGACTTGATTGCTTTAGGGAAATTCAGATGCTGATTTTACCTTGAAGAGTCAAAAAGCATTGCTAAATGATGGATCAAGTGTAATGGGATTAAGGATTTTTTCCATCCTTTTTATATTAATTACCCATCCATAAAGAGAGCAACTAATCACCCTGTCCCTGACTAATGCTCTGTAGGCTTTTGATATCTGTTTGATGAAACTATTACAAAAGATAAAGCCAGAAAAATTATTTTCTACTTTAGATACGCATATAACAGTAGAGTTGGCAGGATTTGAGTTTCTAAGACTAAATGAGTATGAAGTGATGAAATGTCACCTCGCACAGAGAAGCAAAACTTAACAGTTATCTTTGGTGTTAAAAATAAATGTGATATGTGTGTCCCTAAAACCAAAGTCTTGCTGCCCTTTCATCAAACTTTGTAGGCACTTGAACTTTGACAGTATATGCAGAGTCAGGACAATAATGATTTTACAATCTATCCATGGCAGTCTGTCCTGCTTAGAGATAACAGGTTCTAAGAGATTGGATCTACCTGCATTTTTAATATAACATGAATATTTGTTTATGTGTTGTAACCCACTTCTATACAAAGAAAATCACTTTATTTTTCCAGTTATTCCCTGTGTAAAACAATCCTCTATAAAACCACGTGTGGAGGAACTATTCCAGTAACAACTGCTGGCATTGAGAGAGTTAAGTCATGCTCTGTGGATATGAGTGAGCAGCCATCTGCATTTAAAGTATGTTGAGTTAAATGCTGGTGAAGATGCAGAAAGAGGGGAACTTATATACACTTGGTGGAACTGGAAAGTAGTACTGCCATTATGGAGAAAGAATAGAGGTTCCTCAAACTGAAAATAGAGCATGTGATTAAAAATTCTCAATTCTGAGAATATATCTAAAAGAAGTAAAATCACTATATCAATGATACCTGCCCTCCCATATTTATTGTAGCATTATTTACAGTAGACAAGATACAGAACTAACCAGGATGCTCATTAAGGAGTGAATGGAAAAAGAAACTATAGTAGCAAAGTTACCTAAAGCAAAAATTGCACTTAACATAAAAAGTGGATAGATCAAGTCTTTTAAATGCCATATAATACTGTCAAATGAATTTTATACTATGTCTTCTAATAGAAACAGAAAAAAAACCCATAATTGTCACATGAAACTTTAATGTATTATACTTATTCTTCCATGGATAAAATAGGTCACACAAAAGAAATGTAGGGGCAAGAAAAGCATGTAATTTAATTATTGAATTTAGTAGAAGCATCCTAATATGTAGAATTTTATATACTAAACATGCAATATACTTCATAGTTGCTCTTATTTAATATCAGAGACACAGATAATCTGTAGTAATGTACAGAAATGTCTGTAATATATATAGTTTGATGCAATCTGAGATAGTAACAAACATAAATTACTTACATAGATACATAGAGCAAGTTTTTTCCATATGTACTGATTAAACATTAAATGTATATACTGTGGCTAATTAATATTTCAAGATTTAAATTAAAACTGTTTGCTTAGGATTCCCAATCAAATGTGACCTGGAATACACTTTTGGATTTTCTTGAATTTCCATAATTGATACAATTATTTTTGAAATTTAGGAAATAAGGAATTTAAACATTTACTTATTTGGGATATTTGGAAATAATCTTTGTTCTATTAAAATTATTTTGTGAATTTTTTTTATTTGTCTTTTTGGAATATTTTTAACCCATTAATCCCTTAAAGTACAACATTATGCTATAATTATTTTTCAAAATGAGAAATTAGATAAATTTAGAAGTACTGATAATATATCCTCGCATATTACACACTTTTATAATTCTGAGCCGGGTGCGGTGGCTCACGCTTGTAATCCCAGCACTTAGGGAGGCTGAGACAGGTAATTCTGGAGGCACTGGATAAAAGTCTGCTAGAAATCTTCAAAAATATGTTTATTTTGCATATGTTTAATCTCAGAAATTCATATGTACTACAGTGTCTTTTTCAATAGACTATTATTGAAACAAATTTGCAGTATTTAGTATTTTTGAATATTTAAATGAATCCTATTTGTTATGTTGAATCATTCATAAGTTATGTAAACCTGAAAATCCAGGAGTCTACTTAATCTTCAGGTAACCAATTTACTTTAGCAAGTTCCCTGTGAATAACAAAAACTGCAATAGCTTTCCTTCCACAGAAGAAACCTAGCAGCTATTTTACCTTTCATATTTGGAATTTTACTCTTGACTAATAAAAATAGAACATAAAAGCATACTTTTGAATACAAGAGATCTTACTAATTCTGACACACCACTAAAAGAAAGGAATAGACAGGGAACACAGATGTGCAAATCTGTGTGAATTTTTTTCAATTTCCATTTTGTATTTGAAATATTTGAGTTACTTTTTTTTTTTTTTTTTTAGTTCCAAAGTTTAATTATAAGAATCAAGCAGTGGCTACTGGTCAAACCAATCCATATCCATAGGTTCTAAGTGTGCAGAGGCTAGTTTTTAAATAAAGGTGACAAATCCAATTAGATTCTCATAACACTGTTCAGGATTTACATCAACTTGATTCTGGACACAGTTCAATACACAAAGCT
>PVHX01030699.1:0-15609 GCA_004024805.1 Geosciurus inauris | reverse complement strand
GACTGAAGTTTAGGATTAGTAACAAGAAAACCAGGGGTCCGGCTACAGCAGAGATTATGGTAGTCAGCCAGGGAGACTGATTAAACCAGGACTCATTCCAGGTCTCTTGTTATTCCCTCTCTCATTTTCTTTTGGCAAGTCCCTCCCTGAGTTTAGCCATGGAGTCCCTGATGACCCTGGTATTGTCAGCATAAAAGCAACATTCTTCCCTTAATGCTCCACAGAGGCCCCCCTGATGTAACAATAGGTCAAGTCCACACCAATTTTGTACGACCCTTTCTGATAATGAAGTCAGGGACTTCTCCAGGAGGCTGATGGACTGCTCGATTTGTGTCAAGTCCTCATCAATGGCAGCCTACAGGGTGGTAAAACCTCATTGTTGGGTAACCAATGAGGCAATGCCGTTGACAGCCCCAGCTACTCCCAGGCCAAACTTGGTGGCAACAGTCAGAGCCATAATGGGTTCTCTCTTTGTTCTCTGCAGGAGCCCCTTGTCCCAGCATGAGAAGATATAATCTTCATCATGGTAAATAATGTGGGGCAGGACAGCAACTACAATGCAGAATTCTCCAGATTGGTTAAACACCTGGCATGACATGTGGGGAGTCAGACTGGTCACGGAGCAGACCCACAAACACCCTCCATTAGGAGATAGCCAACAATGGGTGTCAGAGCAAAGGAACTAAAAATATTGGCACACAGGCTCATCCTGTGAGATGGCCCAGTCCCCATGAAGGTGCCTTGGCCATTGACCTGGGCCAGGGTTAATCCAGTTTTTTGTTTTTCCAGGAACTTGGGGTATTGCTGGATGAATTGAAGGAGATGTTAATCCCTATTGCTTTATAAAATGGAGGGTTAATGTCATAACATAGCCAATAGGTCTCCGTGAGATGAGGGTATGAACCATTGAGGGTATCATACATAGCAGAAATAACATCGCACAGTGGGTTGGGGGGTATTCTCGAAGGACCTTGAGGAGGGGTTATGGGGCTTTGGGGAGAGGTCATGGGAGATTGGGGAGAGGCCACGAATTGCCCTGGGGGGCTATGGGATTGGAGGGATCCAAGAGACTGGGACCTCAGGGGTGGGCGAGGACTTTATTTCGCCCTATGGCTTGGATCATGGTTGTTATTTTTTGCCTGATCCCAAAGAGGAGCCCATTGTCATATCCTGTCGGGTAAAGTCGTAGCCCCCAAGAAATACCTTCTCCATCCCAAGCAGTTGAATATTTTCCCGTATCTGTAAAGGTGATATTGGGGGGTTACAAAGGGCCTTCAACCTGTTACAGGGATGTGTCTCCTCTCAGGAGATTTGGATGAAGTCATCGGGGCTTCCCTTTTTCCAGTACACTGTGCCTGTGGTTTCGCAACCCCAGGTTGCACAGTAGAAGGATTTGGGGCCTCCACAGCCTCGCCATTTAGTATGCGCAGGACACATGTAAAAGGCCTCCTTTTGCAAGGCACTAAGCCCCCAAGTAGACTCACAATTAGGGGTCCCAGTTGTCTTTGATGGTTGTAGGTTCCAATACCCATCAGCTAATTTGTATAAGTCAGCTGTCAGGGAACAAGACCAGGTTTTTGGATGGAGCCCTGTAACGCTGGATGCAACAGCTCCAGAGCCCGGGATGAATACTTCCCAGGTGATGTTATAGGCCTGATGAAGGTTGGGATTAGTTCCCTGAGAAAGGTCACCGAGGACCAGGAAAAGAAACATGTATACCTTCATGATCACTAGGGGGCCACAGTATGATTAAAGAGAGCTAGCCCTGTTGAGATACAGATTACCACAATAAAGGTGATCAGGGAAATGAGGAGTAGTCCAATGCAGGCCATGCAAAGGGTCCAGGACAGTTCAGGCATTCCTGTAGGGAATAAAAGATCATTTCTCAAGAGAGAAGCTTTCTCTTGGGCAGGGATGGTTAGATGGGGTATATGTAAGATTTCTTGCTGGAACTCATATAGGTTGTTTTTCTCCACGAGGGAATACACAACCAAAGCCTCACCCAGAACTTATGAGCGGGTCTGGGCCTCTCTAGTCACCTGTCAGGGGATCTTTCCACTGAACTTCAATGGTGACATATGGTGCTTGTTGTGACCAATGCCTCTGAAATGCTGTCAGAGGCGGTCATTGGAAAAATTTAAAATATTTAATGTGAGTAATGCTAGCCTTAGCTGGGTATGGGGGTCTGTTCCCCCTTTTTGTTTTAGTAATTGATCTTTTAAGGTTTTATTGTGTCTTTCAATTATTGCCTGTCCTTGTGGGTTTTAGGGTAAACCTGTGATGTGTTTAACATTCCAACATTGGAAGAAGTTTGGTAGTGCTTTACTCACAAAGCATGGACCATTGTCTATTTTCAAAGACCAGGGTACACCCATAATATCAATAGCCATCAATAAAGCTGTAATAACATGTTTGGTGGTTTTTTCAGCTTGAGCCAAGGCAAATGTAAAAGAGGAGTATGTGTCTATAGTCATATGGACATATTTTTGATTGCCTTGTAATTTTTATAAGTAAACTACAAGGATTTTGAATGTTGGGAGTAATTTTAGAGACAGCAGCCAAGGAGACATGTTTCCAATACAAAGTGCGATTATTTTGTCAAAGGTATGCCATAGGAGTTGTATGATTGAAGACAATAGTTGTCAGGTCCATCGTGGATCATATCTAGATAAATTAGCTTTGGGTAAAGCCTTGTTAATTTTATAACCTTTTATCACTTACTCTAAACCTTTTTTTAAACATTTACCTTAAATCCTCCTCTTTTTTTTAATTTAATACTACATCCCAAAACAATCCTTGTATATTTTTTGAATCCAGGCAAATTACTCCATTTTAATGATAAGAAGTACTTTGTTATTTATAAAACAAAAATTATCTAATCAAAGTCAAACATGGTCCAAGCAGATAAAACAAAAAGAAACCTTTATGGCCTTTTTTCAAGTTTGGCTTTGTATAAAAACCAGATTTAGTTAACATTTTTAAGTCATCATTTGTTACTGAAGGAAGTCGTAGAAGGAATGATAATTAATTACAGTTTAAGTAATTTAGAGAACAACCTTTATTGTCCAACCTTCTGGAAAGAAAAACATGTGAGATAGTGATTTTAAAGACATTATTGATTTTATTTGTTTGCACAATTTAAATTGAACTTTTTGAATCACATGAATCAAAGATTTTGGATCCATTTTTAAATGTTAGTTTATGAGTGCACTGTATGCTGGATTTGATACCTGTGTCTGCAAACACATGTAGACAATACACAAGACAAAACATGTATCGACATCAAACAAATGTAAACATCAAACGAAAAATAAAGGACTCTTGAATTCAAGGTATACCTTGTAATTTGGTCTTCGAGCAAAGTAGAGTTTAAAAAAAATTTTATAGTTGGATAAAATATATCTGATCAAAAATCTGAATTTTAACGTGCAGAGTCAAAATCAGGAGCTAAAAAATATATAGAATTCAAAACCCAAGAGTCCTCGAGAAAATGACATAGCTGTTAATTGTTTCAATAAAGGAACATGAGAAATAAAGGAGAGAGAGAGAAGGGAGGGGGAAAGAGAAACCTCAAGTTAATTTGAACATATTTCCTTTTTGTTTCTTTCTTTCTCTCTCTCTTTTTTTGTCTCAAGCCACTTATCAGGCTTTCTCTTAGCATTGGAATGCAAACTCCAATTCAGTCTGGCCAGGGGAACTGTTATCTGTCCGGGGCTTTTTAACCCTATTTTCCCCAGTTGGCATTTAGGCCAGGTTTGGGTATAAAACTTTATAAAACATTATCTCCTATGACTTTTGAGAATGGAGGCTAGCCAAATTTGAATTAACTTAAGTTGTACCTTAGTTTAAGAATGAAACCTGCAACAATGCTCCTTAATAGTATCAAAGAGTTCCCAGAGCCAGCCTTTGGGAATCTTTACCCCCATTGAATGTAAATATCCTGTCAGCAAATTTAATAGTGTACATATTTGTGTGTAAGATATTGTGAGCACACCAGCATCCTGTCACATTTTGTTTTTTATATTTCCCCCTTATTTTTTTCAACTGTCCCCAAGTCGGTGGAGCATCCAAAGGCGAATATAGCAGTTTGAGCATCTCCTTTTGTTTAGAACCTTTATGTCTGTGTGATTCTTGTGGACAGGGCGTTTTGCAAGAAGCTCCCTTACTATGAGCTTCTAGAGAACTTTTCAGGGGGGCTTCTTTTCCCTCCCTAGACACTTCTTTCTGAGAGATGTTGATGCATCTACTCCTTAACAAAGCTAACAACGTTCGAGACTGTGGTCCCCTTGCATGTAAATTACCTATTCCCAAGGAGGCCACTCACTTAGTATATCCTGTCCTAATCAATTGGCAGTAAGGCCAGTGGCCATGAGGGGCCATACATTTCCCTCATTGGTGGCTGATCAGGGATGGAGGCCAGAAGGTGGCAAGTTCCCGCCATCTGAACTGGGCGGCGGTGAATCTTAGGCCGGGGGACGACAATATGGCAGTGGGTGGCTGGGAGGAGGCTCCATCTGAGGGGCAATAGGGGAAAGACCTTGTGAGTCCTGGGGGATGGAATAAGCCCCAGGGGGTGCAGCAGGGTCTCCCTTTTCCTCCCAGGCTTTAGAACAATGGGCACGTTTCCCAACAAAGGCCTCCCCCTTGGAGTGCGCCTCAGAAGGGGGAGGGGCTGAATTCCCCCTTTTGGGCTTAGCTGGTGGATTGGGCAGATGGCAACCCTTTAGAGCCATGAGGGTGGGGTATACCCCCATAGGTAAATTTACCTCTCGTTTGTGCACTAATTGTTCCCCCTGTTCCAGGTATACCCATTAAAGAGATTAGCTGCAGGAAGCCAGGGAGCGGCATGCATGAAGCTCTCCCAAACATTTTCAGCTTGGGCATCTGAAATCTCTAAACCTCTGCTTTTAAGCATATATCTCAGTGCCTTGAGCACCAGGTCATTTGCCTTTAAAGAAGATTGCCCCATCATTGCGAGGATACTTTACATCACCCTTGATTACCTCAGCCCACTGGCTATGTACAGGTCAGGTCCTTGTGAGTCCTCATGCGGGGCACCAGTTGTTGGGGTTTTGTGCCGCAGGTGGGTCCCCCCAACCAGCGGGAAAGGAAACCCCTAGATATCCCCCGACAAGATGAGCTGAGAAAGGTAAAGCTGTCCAGTGCAAAACCAGCATGAGCCAGAGAGTCCTGTCTCAAGCAGGAACTGTTTATGTAGAGGGAGGCACAAGCTTATACAGTGGCAGGGATCCAATAGCGTTTCATTTTTGAGCCACTAATGTGGAAGCAGGTTGTCCACGTGTAGCAGTACAGAAGCGTTTAGGTTGGGGATCACGCATTGTCCACGAGAACGGAAATAGGCGCGAGGTGATGTGGCTCTCTCGGGGTGGGATGCTTTGTCCTGGGCCGACTGCTCGGCACCAATTTACAGTATAACCCCATATTTATGTTTCCTTATACTTTTCTCTTGCAGTCTTTAAACTTCTATCCTCATTCCATATGCTAGGAATTTTTATTATAATGAGGCTTGGTGTTAATCTGTTGTAGTTTTGTACATTTGGTGCCCTGTAAGCCTCTTGTATTTGATATTCCATTTTGTTCTATATGCTTGGAAGCTTTCTGATATTATTTCATTGAAAAGATTGTGCATTCCTTTGGTGTGTGTCTCTGTGCCTTCCTCTGTCCCAATAAGTCTTAAATTTTGTGTTTTCTTGTTATTTCATAATTCTTGGAGTTTCTGTTCATGGTGAGCTATTCTGCAATGGACATATTGGAATCAGGCATTGAGAGGCGAGGGCTGGCCACAGAGCTGCAAGCATTGGGCTGGGTTGGCAGCTATGGGTGTTTTGGAGACTGGGGGTTGGGGAGTCGGAGGGCCCCATTGATTGCCAAAGTAGCAGGAGGAGGGGATCTGTACATGCCAGATTGGGCAGGGAGTTGGGGACTGGGCTGGTGTTGGGTCAAAGCAAGTGTCATGTATGTGGTCCCTGGGAACCTGGTGGGTGCTGGTCTGGTTGGCTGGGCAAGGTGGGATCAAGGTGCCCTCACACCCTCTTCCATCCTACTGATCCTGTGCAAGGCTCTCTCCTGCCGTTCCATCAAGATGGTGGCTATAAGCACACCCAGCAGGGAGGCCTCAGGTTTAACCCAGCCTGCAGGGACAATGGTGATGGTCTTCTAGGCCCTGACTCCTGTCCCTAGATGGAAGAGGCTAAGTCCCCAGTTGTTGGCAGTAGTGGTGGTAAACCTATAGGTACTTTGATGGTGGGCTTCCAGGCCCTGGTCAGGGTCCCAGGATGAAAGCTGCAGCAAGTAAAGATGTGGGGGGGGGGTGGCAGAGGTGACCCAAATGGCAGCAAAGCTGTCCCAAGATGGGGCAGCAAGGGTGGGCCATGGCATTGGGGTCATGTTCAGAGATGCAGCACTGTGGCAGGTGGTGCTGCAGTAGGCTGATGCCTCTAGGCTTTGCCCAGTGTCCTAAAGGGAAGGCTTCCTACCATGTTGAGGGGGATCAGGTGGAGGCTGCAATGTCGAAATTTGGAGGTGGCCAGGGGAAATCCCTGGTGGTAGATGGGGACCCTGGGGGCAGAAGGGAGCATGGGAGGATTGTAAGGCGTGGAGGCTTATTATATGATTTTGTGTTGCTGTGTGGGGGGTACTGTATAGAAAGTTATTAATATGGTCCCGTCCTTAAGTGACTTAGGAGAGGAGGGCCCATTAGAGAGGAATTTGGAGAGACTTTGAAGACAGTAAACACTCTCAGTGTTATTGTTCAGGGCCATCTGGCACACTAATGAGTTCTTGGTGCATCAGAGCTTTTAACTTCTGACCCTGTGAGTTTGGAACCTGGCCAGTTCCTACCCTGCAGAGAAAAAAAGAAAAACAACCTAAGGCCAGTTGCATAACGCTGGACTGCATATTGAGAGGGGTTGCTGTGCCTTTTTAAGTCCTCCAAAGGGGAATGAATGAGAAGAAGGAATCCAACTGGAAAGGAAGAAATCCAACTGGAGAAGATGGAATCCAACAGGAGAGGAAGAAATCCAACCAGAAAAGAAGGAATCAAACTGGAGAAGGAATCCAACTGGGGAAGAAGGAATCCGATGCTTGGAGTGCAGAAAAAGGAACCTGATGATGAGAAGAAGGAACGTGATTTGTGAATAAAGAATCTGACTCTCACCTGTGTGTTTACCCTGCCCTCGGTGTTGCTCCTTTTACCTGAGGACAGGTGTTGAAGGTGATGATGATGCTTTGAGGAGAAAGACTCTCACCTATGTGTTTACCCCATTCTTGGTGTTGCTTATTGTACCCAAGGCTGGGTGTTGAAGGTGATGATGATGCTTTGAGTTTACTTGCAAACCCGTGTTGTGTTATCTGGTGTTGATTGGTGAGTGCTTATCGGGCTGGAGCTGCTCTTTCTTTCTTTTCTTCTATATTATTGATTCCTTATATACAATATTCAGTATTGCAAAGTATAACTGTTGCTTGCTTATTGTTATATTGTCTCATATTAAAGCTTATAAAGCCCATCCTGTTGTGAGGCTGGTGATTCACTCCATGTATCTGCCATATATAAATTAGTCTGAGATCCAGACCAAGACAGGTACTGGTTATTGCCGTGAGGAGAATGTACTTGTGACTTACAGCAGTGGCAGTTTTTGAACTTTGAGGCAGGGTCACACAATAACTAAGGCTGCACTTGAACTTGTAATCCTCCTGACTCAGGCTTCTGAGTAGCTGGGATTATAGGCATGCACCACACACTCACCCATTCCATGGCTTTGTACAAACATAATGGCACGTGTACCCCATGGAGTAGCAGAGGAAGTACAACCTGTGCCCTGACACCCTCTGTGCTGTACTTATTCAGCTCTCCACATCCCGTGTTCTGTAGTGTGTGCACATTTATAATGACTATTATACACCATTCATAATTCATCCTTTAATCTGCACATGTCATTCTATCTTGCAAATATTAGAAGTAACATCTAGTTTTTCTGATTCTGCCATGGCCACTGTGCCCTCCTGGGATCCCATGTGCATGAAGTCATTCATACTCTGTTAGGTCCACCCCATCTGTGTCCTCGGGTCTAATGTGAGTCTCTCCTAGGCAGCACACAGTTGAACTATGGATTTTCAGTCCTTCTGGAAACTTGGGTTTTGATAGAACACTGTAATTCCTTCAATTTTCAAATAATCCCTTCTTAGAGAGGAGTGAGGGACTTTTTCCCTTTGCTCTTTGGGTTGTCTTTTGGCTCTTCTAGCCCCTCATTTCCTCCATTGCTGCCTTCTTTTGTGTTTGGTGGATTTTTTTTTTTTTGCAGCGTGCTTGTTGATTGTGTTTTTATTTCCTGTTGTAAATTTTCTTGCTAGATATTTTCTCTGCCATGACCACGGTGATCATAGTTAGCATCTTCATTGATGTTGGTTTTGTTTAAATTGTTACCAATTAAGTGTCCACAGACTGCAATTCCTTGACCTCTTAAATGTCATTCTCTCCCTTGTGATGTGGATGTCACACAAGGCCCCTCTTTACACCAAACATCCCTATCCATGCAGACACACAATGCATCCCTGGCCGGAGTCCTTCATATTAGGTAGAACACATGCTGTGTTCCACCTCTGGTGGTTTCTCCTGCCAATTCCACCACCCTGGGTGTCCACATGTGAGCTATTTCCTCAGTCCTCTGGCCTCCCAGGCTCTGTGTGGGTGGCTCCTTCTGCACTGTGGCCTGGAGCCCTTCCCCGTGCAGCAAAATGGGGCAATCCTGGAGCTCTGGGTGTAGTCTTCTCTCGGGATCCCTGTGCTTGTGCTGCCCATAGTCTATGGTCAATACCCAGTGTCCTGGATTTGCCATTTTCTAGATGTGCATATTGGGAGGATAAATCTGGTCCCTGTTATTTCATGGCTGAAAGTACAGGATCTTTTCAGTCTGATGACTTACCTGACATGTGTTTGTAGACAATGCTTCATCGGTTGGGACTCACTGTTTCTCACTTTGCATCTCTCCTGTGCTTACCTTCCTACAAGGACCTCATCTTGCTTTTCAGTAGTGAGCAGAAGAGCTGAGAGTGGGTGTCCTGGTTCTCTTTCTCACCTTCACATGAAGCACCCATGTTTACAAGGCTGAATGTTTCTTCCAAGGTGTTTCAGGGTAGAGTTTATTCCCATTACCCAAGGTCCTGTTTGCTTTGATTTTACCATTATATTTAGTTTTTTGAATCACAAATGCATATTCTTGTGTAGTATGATGTTGGCCTTGAGGGTTGTCTTTACAATGTTGATGCAAATTCAATCTCTGTCTAGATTCTCTAGTGTGTTAAACATGAATTCTACTGGAATCTGTGAAATAGATTTTCTGCATCTTTTGAGATAATCATGTGGGCATTTTCTGAGCCATAAGGAGGAAAAAATGTTGTCTTTGGCCAGGAAATGGATGGCACTAGATAGCATCATATTAAGTGACATATGCCAGACTCAAAGAGTTAAGGGTCATACGTGTTCTGTCCTATATGGAAGATAGAGAGCAGAAAGAACAAAAGGGATTTCATGAGAATAGGAGGGAGATCAGTAGATTTAAGGATGGAAATCACTGGGGTGCAAGGTGAGGTAGTGGGCAATGAAACTGATCCAATCATGTTATGTGCATTTGCAAATAAATCAAAAGGAATTGCACTGTTTCATACAATTAAAGTTCGCCAATAAAAATCTTATGCCCGAGTGTGGATGTTTTCCAATTCATCCTGTTGGTTAGCTCAGCTTCTGAAGTGGGTTGAATAATGTCTCTCACCAAACTTTTAAGTTTTCAACTACTTTATTGTCATTATTTTTCTCAGCTCCACAGTTATTTCTGTTTGATTTTGCTACTCTGATGAATCAATGTGAGACTTTTGGTTTTGTCCTACAGGGTGAGACTTTCTTCATTTCCCTTCCATCCCTTTCCTCTGTGCTGTTTCCACTGGGTTCTCCTTGATGATCTACATGTCACCACACTGACATTCTCAATTGTCATCATTTGTTCCACTGAGAACATTCATGGAATTTTTATTTTGTTTCCTGTGTTTATGAACTCTAACTTCCATTTGGTTATTTATTTTATCTTCTATTCCTTGGCGTACATGCTCTTTTCAAATATCACCTAGTGTCAGTATTACTTGGTTGAGAGGTTTGTTAGCTAGTTTGATTATTTTTGTAATTCTGCTTTCACTTTGGTGGCAAACACTTTGAACTCTGTTGTTGACTCATTGTTGGGTGTGTATTGAATGTTGTTCTCCCTGCAAGGGGAGATTTTGGCTAAATGTCAATCTCATGACCTCAGAATTCAGCAACCAGCTTCTTTTTGCTGCAGAGCTCCAGCAGGAGACCTGATCTGAACAGTCTCTCCAGAATGCAGTATGGTTCAGGACCACAGGAACCTCAGACCACATCTGACCATGGAGGCCTCTGAGTGGAAGGTATATGTTCAACCACAGTATGTTTATTACTGTAGTGGTTACGTGTAAACCATTTTTAACACTAGGATAATATTCAAACTTGTGTTCGTAGTGATTTTTGGTTTTTATGGAGGACCCAGGATGTTATAGTTCAGAACTTGAGAGCCTATTTATATTCGATGGAAGATGTGTTTTATTCCTTTCTCTTTTGACATGGTCTGTGAACTCAGGTTCCAGTGTTGGCTCACAGCATTATCAGTGCTATTCAGGTCCAGCCCTGGAATGTACCTATGGTATCAGGCACAGGTCTCCTGGGTGTAGTTCTCACACTTCTTTGTATGCTTGTTGGCACCAGATGCATGCATGCCCAGCTAGTGTTGTGGGTAGCTCATAAAGACTTCATGGGATCCTGATTTGGAATCCTTCCACCTTTATGAGTGTTAGGGTGGAACAATGGTATTTTGTGACTTTCTGTATCCTGTTTTTTTAAAAAGTAGTTTTGTCAATGGATCTTTATTTTATTCATTTATATGTGAGGCTGAGAATTGAACCCAGTGGCTCACACATGCTAGGCAAGTGATTTACCACTGAGGCACAACCCCAGCCCCTGAATTCTGTTTTGAAGTAGATGCAAAATTTAAATTTAAAGTTAAAATGACAGTGCTTTGCCAGATGCAGAAGATTTTGTTAATGATTTAAAACAATGCAGATAAGGAAGAGGTAGACAAACTAATTGTTCTTTATTTTATTTTTTTTGAATTAAAATGTGCCCTCTGTTCTGCACCAGGCCTGTGCTGCATGGAGTGTGGAATAAGTTAAAACACACTGCGGGTGCAGCAGGCACAGTGGCCTCCTGTGGAGCAGCCAGTATGTCCTCTGGGTCCTGCTCAGGGGTCAGCTTGGATTGAGGGCTGTGGTCATTTACATTAGTTACATGGAAACTTTTAGTGGCTTTCTAGATCCTCAGTTTCACTTTCTGAAGCAGTTCAACCAGGGAAAACCCAACCTCAAGCATGACTCTTAATTAATGAACCCAGCAGGTACACCCAGGGAGTCATTGCGCATCTGGAGAGGATTTGTCGCTCCTCTGGGTGCATCCAAATAGTTCCTGGTAATTAAGGTCATTAAGGTAGCAAGTGATAAGGTGATTGACGACCCCTGGGAGGAGAGGTCCTGTGATTCTGTCCCTGAAATACAGTGCCTACTGGCCACCCACAGCCTTTCCAAGGTGCCTCCCTGTGTTGGGGAGGCCGACTTCCTGGAGCAGGGACCCTGCATCCCTCAGCCTCCGGTGAGAGAGAGTTGGGAAGCCTTTACCCTGTTCGAGCTTCTGCACAGACACTTGAGTCATTTTCAGATTTTTCTTTCTAAGATTTCTGTTATAATGTACCTCTGTGTTCCTGTCTTTTAGTTTCTAACTCTAATCCTCTTTTCACTTATATATGCCTGTGCTGTCTCCATTCTTTCCTTTCTTGTGTACATTAGTATCTGGTATAGATCTGCATATCAGTCATTGTGTAAATCTACCAAGTTTTGTGTAAAGTCTCTGACACACATACCTGTGAAAATCTTGAGTTTTCTCTTAACACATAGGTAATATTTCCATGCAGTTCCATGATAACCTAGTGTCTCCTGTATTCTATGATTTCTCTCACATTCTTATTCTCATTTTTAATGGCTCAATTGATGTATATATACATGTATATGCATATATACACATATATGCATATACATGTATATATATATATTGGTACTAGAGATTGAACTCAGGGGCATTCGACCACTGAGTTACTTCCCCAGCCCTATTTTGTGTTTTATGTAGAGACAGGGTCTCACTGAGTTGCTTAGCGCCTCGCCATTTCTGAGGCTGGCTTTGAACTCACGATTCTCCTATCTCAGCCTCCCTAAGTGCTGGGATTATAGGCTTGCACCTCAGCACACGGCTTCAATTGATATTTGTCTATTTACATTTCAAATAATTTACATATAATTTTATTTTCTTCTGTTTTTTCTACTCCTCAGTATTGTGTTTTCATAGCAAATGCCTAATTATCATACGTATATATTTAAAACCTTTAAAAATACTGATGGACTTCTTTGAATTCAAATACCAAAGAGGTTAACTTATCACATCTTTCTGATTGCAAACTGAACATCCTTTTACTATATGTTATTATATCTGAGGTTGATCTGATCCTGTGTTGTCTGAGTGGCATCATTCATAACATTTCCTCCTTGCTTCACAGGTGTTCTGTGGGAATGTGGGTCTTTCCAGTGACTGCAGGTGTAATGCTTTCATAACTGTTGGTCGAGAGTGTGTTTTGACTTGATTAATTTGTTACATCCTGACATTCTTGTGCAGATTCCCTTGTTTGGAAATGTCTGGTTAAAATCTCCCACTGTGGTCTATTAATTATCCATGTTTCTACTTCATATATGCTGATAATTTATGTACTTGATCTCAAAATTTTAAAACTGTGCTCTGGGAATGGTTATTATACACTTTCACTGTCTGTCTGAATTTATTAGCTAGCCTTCCCAGAAACGAAGTCCCATTTAGATGCATATTTGTGCATTGGAGCAGGTGGTGTAGCGAGAGCATTGTGATTTATAAACACAGTGTGGCTTGGTGAAATGAAGGTATTAAGACATCCATAACTTCAACCATTTACAGAGTGTCCTACTAAGAATATTTGAATTTAAGGTCTTAGTAAAACTGAACCATGTGACAGATTTTCCTGCTGTCTCCTTCTGTGAACTGGTTGGAAAGAAGCATCTCAGCCTGGGTGTTGAAATTCCCATCATGCTGTTTCCACACTGTGCCACCTGTTGCTCTGCTTTCCAATGCACCTGTCGTTTTGTTTTTTCATCCAATTTTCTCTTGATTTTTCCTCTGTGGAGGGCACGATAGTGTAAGGTAACCTCCGCAGGACCCCAGGATGTTGTGCTCTCTGCTGTGGTCCCCTTTCCTCTGCTCATCTGCAGTGAGGCTGATCCCACTCCTCCATGCAGGCTGTGCAGAGTTGGGGATGGAATGTCCAGATGAGAATCTGGGAATCATCCCTGGCCTCCTACCCCTGGCAGGAGGGAATCTGACCTTCATTGATACTGAAGGGAATATTGGGGAGAGATCTGCATGATAAAGTTATGAAAGACAGGATTGCTAAGGACAGGTGTGCTAGGGAAGGAGAGAAGATGGCTGAAGAAAGATCTCTGGCTAAGTGTGAGGAGGAGGCCATCCTTTATTGAAATTGGAAAATTGTAAATGATCAAAACATTTGAAGTTTCACCTGAAACTATCAGCTCACATACAAAACCAAGTCCCACTTTCAAGTATGACAGTATGATCTTCATGCTCAAAGATATCAAGAGTCACAATTTCAGACCATTCAAACTCATAAATTGTATAGTTGGTGTAAGGCACAGATGAGCCTGTGGAGAACAGCACTCCAACACTGTGGGGGCTCAGTAAATAATGTGAGTGTGCTCCCTAACAGGATAATGAGAATGGGGTCATTGCAGCACAGATCATGCCGAAGCAGGGCTTGTGGTGACAGTGTAGCCTGGGATGACCTGAGAACGTGCTCATGGACTTGCTCAGTATGGAGACACAGATGGAGTTGACCAGAAGTCCAGGAGGGAATGATAGACTCTGGGTCAGTGGGAGAAAGTGTCCCCAAGCAAATGAAAAAGTGAAATACCTCCAGAATCCACAAGTGCAGTTGAGATGTTAACCTCATCAATTGCATATTAACTTGAACGAATGTCACATCATTTCTGCTGAAGTTTCATTTGTGAATCTCGTAATTCTGTTTCCATCACAAACATTCAGAAATATTAGGACAAAAGTGTGGATTTTTACATTTATACAGTCCTTAGGATTTGGACACCCTTTGTTAACCTGGGTTCATCAACCATGGTAGGGGTGCAGGTTCTGCTGGAAATTCATGTTTTGGAGGTTGTCCTGAGCACTGTGGGTTATAGAGGAACAATCCTGGCCTTGACCTTCTGCATGACAGTTGCTCTGCACAATTGTGAGAACTACGCATGTCTCAGATCCTTGCTGTTTTACCCATGGGTAGAGAGATGTGATAGTCCCCAGGTGGAAAATGTTGTAGTGCATGGTTGTTTAGCAGTCATTGCCTAGGAGGAAGGGTGTGTGCTTGAGAACTTTAAGGGAGAAGCACAAACATACAGGGTAGTCTGCCTTTTAGAAGGATCATGCTCTTCAGAGAGGTGAGACACAGAACCACAGGCTGAGGATGAAACACAGTGGGAGGCTCAGAAGCAAAGGTGCCAGATAACATGCACACATGCCTTTCACACAGGCCACACAAACCCTGCTCAGGTTCCTACAATGCGGTGGTGTGGCTTGAATTCCACCTATATCCCCCTATTTCTGTGACTTGTTGTTCCCAGGAATCCCTGGAATCCAGGCTCTGGAAGTGTCTATCCAGGCCCTGAAACAGAAGAGACTTTGACATTTCATCACCCTTTTCTCCCCCTGAATTCTCAACATTTATGCACAGACTACATGTTAAAATAATTAAAAATGATTTGTCATTTATCATTCCAGGGCTCATGTTCCTCATTAAAACTTCTAAGATGGTGTTCCTGGGCTCTGTGTGTACCTCAGAGGTACTGCACCTGCCTAGTGTGAGCCAAGACCTGGATTCCATCTCCAGCACTGAAAGATAAAGAGATGATGATTGCAAAAGACACAGTCTTTGGGGTTCTCCTCATCTCTCAGCTGTGCATTGGTGTCCTGGGGAATGCGTTGCTCTTTCTGTTGTATGTGTACCCTCTACTTGAGAAACTCCATATGAAGAAGCTCATTGATCCCATTGTTATGCAGCTGCTATTTGCCAATATTTTATCCATCATATTCCCCATGATACCATATATTATGAGAATCTTTGGAGTAAGCAATTTTTTGGATAATGTTGGTTGTCAGACAGTTTTGTTCTCATACAGAGTGATGCGGGGTGTTTCCATCTGCACCAACTCTCTCCTGAGGGCTCTAGAGCTCTACTAGGGCTCTACTACGGCTCCTCTAGGGCTCTTCTAGGGCTCTAGGGTTCTAGTGCTCTACCCTTCCTGCCTAGCTCCTCCTCTCCCTCCCTGCCTCCCCCCCACCTAGCCCCTACATTTCCAGCCCCCTGTAGCCCCTCCCCCACC
>PVHX01030698.1:0-15609 GCA_004024805.1 Geosciurus inauris | reverse complement strand
TGAGGCTGTTTTTGATTAGGTATGTCACCTCTCTGAAGAGGTTAGACACTGAGCCCAGAAAGATAATAGTCATGCAGAGAGTGAAGGGAAGAGCATTAGAGTATAGGGAACAGCATTTGCAAAGACTCTTGTGTAGGAAAACCTCAGGAAATAAAAATAAAAAAAGGCTACTTTGGCTGGAATATAATGTATAAGGGTAAAAGTAAAAGATGAAGTGGTACACTGGAGCTTAAATTTTATTCTTAGTGTGATAGAGCATTGGAAGATTTTGTGCATGGACCTCCAAAATCCTAATTTTTTTTAATTTATTTTTTTTAGTTGTAGATAGACACAATATCTTTTTTACTTATTTTTATGTGGTGCTGAGGATCGAACCCAGTGCCTCACGCATGCAAGGCAAGTGCTCTACTGCTGAGCCACAACCTCAGCCCCAAAATCCTAATTTTTATTTTAGAAGTTCACTCGTGCTGTGATGTAGAGAATGAATTGGATGATGGCATGAGTAGCAAGGAGATAACCAGTTGGAGACTATTACAGTAATCCAGATGAGAGATGATGGTGGGAGAAGAGATAGAATAGAGAACTCCATTTTATAAGACTAACTTAAGTATCTTTGTTATATCCAAGTAGAAATATTTGGTTAGTAATTGCATATAAGAATTGGCACTAAAAGGAGAGATTTGTGTTGATGATATTAATTTGGGAATCATAAACATATGGATGATTTTTAAAAAATATTTTTTAGTTGTTGATGGATCTTTATTTTATTCATTTATTATTTATATGTGGTGCTGAGGATAGAACCCAGTGCCTCACACATGCTAGGCAAGCACTCTACCACTGAGCTCAGCCCCAGCCCCACATATGGATGATATTTGAAGCCAAGGAAATGAACAGAATCACGGAGAAATTATCTGGTTTGATGGTTATCACCATTGGGCCTTGGGCAACCAGTGTGGTTAAATATCTGTTGGGGTTTAAAGAATTAGATTTCAGTAAATGAGCTGCCTTAGATATGCAGATGGTTTTGTATTTGTCAACCTGTGTTGCCCTGAAACAAAATCTCAGTGGAGAGAAACAAAATCAAATGTCTACAGATGCTCCCTGGATCTGGACCTTAAACTGACTGGTTTCTATTTTCAGTGGGCCAAGAGGCATGTCAGTTTTATGCCACCTACAGGACAGACAATGAAGGTGAAGGAACTTGAGCGGCCAGCTGTCCAAGTGTGGAGCCCAGCCAGCCAGTACCCTGTGTATCTGGCCACAGGTAGGGTGATACTATGGAGCTACTGGAGGTACATATACTGAGGACAAATTTAGCACATAGAATTCATGTTTGAATATCAGAGAAAGCTTTAGGATCATAGAAAGGTGATGATGACTCACAGTATAAGCAAAGGGATAGTAGATGTTTTGGGTTCCTGGGATCAGTCTTGGATTGTGGTTCAAGGTTAGGCACCTTATGCTTTCTTTGGAATTACCCTTTGAGAAAGTGTATACCCAGCCCTCACCTGTTCTTCCTCTCCACTCCCTAACCTATTTATACTTTAAATCCATGTGTGTATTGTTGCTCATATGCTACCTCTTTTTGACTTTTCTTGTACCTAGGAACATCTGCCCAACAGCTAGATGCCTCCTTTAGCACAGATGGCACATTGGAAATCTTTGAGGTTGATTTCAGGGATCCTTCTCTGGACTTGAAACAAAAAGGAGTCCTTTCTGCCTTGAGCAGGTACTCTGTTTGGACTATTGATGGATATACAGAGGAAATCCTCATGAAGATACTCACGAAGAACTCCTGGGAGTAGTGTGTACATCTCAGGGATCAAGAGGAGTCAAGTGAGGGGAGAAGGAGTTTTGCTAAGCAGGAGAGAAGTTAATTCTGGGCTTATTTTGCAAGAAGATTTAAAAAACAACCAGCTTTACATTTTTGGTCAGCAGCAGCAGCAGTAGCAGCAGATAGCACATGTGACAGAGAGACCTCACACAAGCCTGAACCACATGGACCTCATCTCTCTTTGAACCTAGAGATGTTGGCTCCTTCCTCCCTTGGCTCTTGTGAAGATAACAATGTTATACAATATCACCATTTTCTAAACAGGGAAGAGAATGAATGATCCTTTCCTCATTGCTATTAGGCACTTATTAGGTACTCCTGGATTTCATGGCTCTGGAAGACTGGGTACTTATAGATTTCATGGGTGATATTGTGTAACAGCAATTAGGAGAGGGTCATTCATTCTCTTCCTTGTTGGCAGGTCAGGCTAGAGGAGGCCCTATAGGCCTTGTTAAGTTAAATGCTATTGTTCATTGAGCACATATGTGTATGCCTGACACTGCTAGGGGCTTTATGTTTTATTCATTCCTCAAAATAAGCCCAAGTGATAATTACCATTATTTTCATTTTACATAGGCAGGAATTGAAACTCTGAGAAGCTAGGATTTAATTCTAGGCATATATGAGTCCAAAGCTTACCTTCTTTCCATTATTCCACTACTTTTTTAAAGGTTTTGTAAAGGTGAGACTTAACAGTCTGAATCAATGATCTGTAAGTTTTTATACCATCAGAAAAATGTGAATATTCATTATACTCAAGTTATATATTCAATATAAATAATGTATGTTTTACTATACTATTAATAAAGTATTTTCTATCATTTTTTATTATATAAATCTTCTTATAGCCTAGTGAATGATCTTGCCCACCCTACTTTGGAGATTACTTGTCTAAGCAGGGTGTGGTGGCACACGCCTTTAATCTCAGTGATTTGGGAGACTGAGGCAGGAAGATTGCAGTTTAAGCCCAACCTTATCAATTTAGCAAGGCCCTAAGCAACTTAGTGAGACCCTCTCTCAAAGTGAAAAAATAAAAAGGACTGGGAATTGATTCAGTGGTGAAAATGCCTCTGGGTTCAATTTCCAGTACCAAAATAAATAAATTAAAAGGGCTGGGGATATAGCTCAGTGATAGAGTGACCCTGGGTTCAATCCCCAGTACCAAAAAAAAAAAAAGTTACTTTTCTAGAAGGCCCCTTGTGCATTTCTTGGTCTATCTCAGAGATTAAATATTTAGGCAGAAATACACTCTTCTTTCTTTTCACAGTTTAATCTAATAATGGAAGGTCTGAGAATCTTCTAAAACCTGAATTCAGGTCTTACATTCAATGTCTTTTCCCTTTCTTTTTCTATGATACTCTCTTTTTACTTTTTTCTTAGTGCTTCTAACTGTGTCTCTTCTTTTTTTTGGTACTGGAGGTTGACCTCAGGGGCACTCGACCACTGAGCCACATCCCCAGCCCTATTTTGTGTTTTATGTAGAGACAGGGTCTCACTGAGTTGCTTAGCACCTCGCCATTGCTGAGGCTGGCTTTGAACTCACGATTCTCCTGTCTCAGCCTCCCTAAGTGCTGGGATTATAGGCTTTTCATTATTCACTAGACATACTTTTCAAAATCTTCCCCTTTCCTCTGCCTGTTCTTTTCGCCAAACCCATACCTCAGCCAAATTTGGGTCATGAAGATCTCCTTATTCTCAATCCATGAAACAGCTGAAAAATATTATCTATCAAAAATATCTGACTGAAAGACGAGTTATGAAGCACTTGTGCAGGTATTGATAAGGGACAGCCCGAAGCATGAATAGATTGAAGAGAAAGAATGGATAAGTGCCTCTGGATATAAGCAGAATCCATGTAGATTGGCATGTGCACTGAAGCAAGTGATGTTTGGCTTGTTAGATGAATTTCACTGGAGAAGAAATGTTTCTGGGAAAATCATATTTTATATCATTGACTGCAGATACAGTGTCTTTGGCTGAATGAGGTCAGAGGCCATTGTGTGATCTATGCTTTGTCTACACTGAGGTTCTAGGTTTCTGAGTAGTCTCTGTAGGTTCTATCCTCTAATAACATGGAAAGAGTAGGCGATCTGTTTCTATTGTTCTACCTTTATCTTAATTCTGGCTACTTGGGTAGCCAAAGTGATGTGACATCTCTTTGGGTGCAAGAGACAATATTCAGAAGAAAAAAATCATTTTGTGTACTTTTCAGTTTTTCTGTTCTCAAGACTTGCATTTTTGCATCAAGTTCATAGAGTAGAGTCAGCATGGGCTTTGTTATTGGATAGACCTAGGTTCCAATCCCAGCTCTGCTATTTACTGTCCTTTTGGACACAGTATTTAACTTTTCTGGCCCTGTTTTCTTCACTGTAATTTCAGAATACAAAGTAGATGCTTGGTAGCCTTGTCATAGTAGGTATTCAAGGAAGTAGTTTGCCTCTCCAATAGCCATTGCTCCATTCCATTACCTTCATTCTCCAGTTTAGAGCACTGACTGCACCATTCTGATGTTTAGGAAAATTGGAATTCCCCAATAATTTTGGCCTGTATGTGAACAAACTCTTTTTTACTTTAGTTTGCTAATATGAGGTTGGGATTTTTCAAAAGGAACCTTACTAAGCAAATGAAAGAAAAATCCAAAATGAAGAGGTGCATAAATCTCAGAAGCAAGAACTTATACTGCAGATATTTCTTCCTTCTTTTTCAAAAAAATCTTATTTGTCCTTTTTTGAAAAACATTTTTTTTAGTTTAGATGGACATAGTATCTTCATTTTGTTTATTTATTTTTATGTGGGGCTGAGGATTGAACCCAGTGCCTCACATGTTTAAGGCAAGCACTCTGCTGCTGAGCCACTACCCCAGCCCCTTATTTCTTTTTTTTAGTTATATACGACAGTAGAATGTATTTTGACATATTATACATACATGGAGTATAATTTCTCATTTTTTCAGTTGTACATGATGTGGAGTTACACTGGTCGTGTATTCATACATGAACATAGGAAAATAATGTTCGATTTATTCTACTGTCTTTCCTATTCCTATCTCCCTTCCCTTCCCTTGATTTCTCTTTGTCTAATCCAAAGTATTTATGTTCTTCCCTTCCTCCTGCCTTATTGTGTGTTAGCCATTCACATATCAGAGAGAACATTTGGCCTTTGGTTTTTTGGGATTGGTTTATATTTCACTTAACATGACAATGTCTAGTTCCATCCATTTACCAGCAAATGCCATAATTTCATTCTTCTTTATGGCTGAATAATATTCCATTGTGTATATATACCACATTTTCTTTATCCATTCATCTGTTGAAGGGCACCTAGGTTGGTTCCATAACTTAGCGATTGTGAATTGAGCTGCTATAAACATTGATGTGGCTGTGTCACTATAACATGCTGATTTTAAGTCCTTTGGGTATATACTGAGGAGTGGGATAACTGGGTCAAATTGTGATTTTATTCCAAGTTTTCTGAGGAATCTTCATACTGCTTTCCAGAGTGGTTGCACCAATTTGCAGTCCCACTAGCAATGTATGAGTGTACCTTTTCCCTCACATCCTCGCCAACATTTACTGTTACTTGTATTTTGATAATTGCCATTCTGACTGAAGTGGGATGAAATCTCAGTTTCTAATTTCTTTTTTTTTGGTACCAGGAATTGAATTGAGGGGTACTCGATGACTGAGCCACATCCCCAGCCCTATTTTGTATTTTATTTAGAGACAAGGTCTCACTGAGTTGCTTAGCGCCTCGCTGAGGTTGGCTTTGAACTCGCAATTCTCCTATCTCAGCCTCCCAAAGTGCTGGGATTACAGGAATGTGCCACTGTGCCCAGCTTCAGTTTCTAATTTATAATCATAAGGTGCTAAATCTTGGTTGAAGATGAGCTTAGCAGGTATAGCATTCTTATCTTTAGGCTTCAGGTTTTTCTTTTCATCCTTGTCTGTTTCATCTTGCCAGAAGCATAACCATGAACTAGTTGTTAGGGTTGCTTCTATTTTTATGAAAATCAGTGTCTTCCCCTTTTGTTCTAAGCTGGTATGTGTCTAGTACAGTGGTTCTCAGTTCTGGATGCTTGTTGGAATCATTTGTGTGTGCTCTTGTTAAAAATATAGATTCTGATGGCTTGTCTCTGGACATTCTATTTATGAGATCAGATAGGAATCAATGAACCTATATATTCTTTAGGAACTACCCATCATTCTGTGATACCATAAAGTCTCCATTATTGTCATAATTTATTCTCATTATCTTGGGAACCCTTTTGCAGAGAATCTTCCCTGTACTCTATGTTTAAAGGTTACCACCTTCTTATAGAAACTCTTTTTTCTATACCTTATTCTTAAACCTCTCAGTTCCTTTTTCAGGATAAAGTTCATCTTTTTTTTAAACTTTATTTTTTAAATATTCAAATTTATAGGAAAATTATAGAAGAGTACAATGAACAATCATATGCCTTTCACTCAGATTCATCAGTTATTAACATTTTGTCATTTTTGTCCCCTTCTCTCTCTTCCCTGCTCCCCCTCCTCCCCATGGTTACCTCTTGTTCTTGTTCATTTGCAGGACAGATTGTTGATGGTACTTGAGCCCACTGAGTGATCAAGTCTCCTTCCTTGCTTAACTTGACCCAGGTATTCCCACTGGCCCAGGTGTTCTCTCTCATGACCTCTCCAGATGCCAGCTTCACCCTCACTAGTGAAGAGTTGAACAACAGAAATGTACTTTCTGCATGCATACAGAAAGAAAACCGTTTTGTCACACCCTGTGTACTGCAACTCAGTCCCTCTGAAGTAACTAATAACTTTCCCTCTGCTCCTGAGGAGTTCCAGTTTCTGATGACATGGAAGCCTCTTGAGCCAGTGTGGACACATTCTTCTGTCACATAAAGATCAGTGCAGCCTTAGAAAACTGCCTTTCTGGTGGTAACCTCAGAGTTACCATTGTGTCAGTTCCACTGTTATGCCTCAGGTGCCAGCTGGTCTGAACTGGTGCTCAATTTTGCACTCCTGATAGGTTGTCTGTGCTTGAATGCCAAGCAAATAAGTTCCAGCCCTATTGCCTCACTCAGTTTCTTTGCTAGGGCTGTTCCCAGAATGTGAGGATATTTCATTGCAGCTATAGATCTCATGACATTTGGTGTGAAATCTGGCTTCTCTAAAGGGCTGTGGAAATGCCCTTGGTTAGCAGCTGGGAGGTGGGAAACAGACCCCCCACCCCCATTACATGCCTTCCCTATAGGTTTTACATGGGACCAAATTTGGTTGCAAGGGATCCAGAGTCTATTTCTTTTGTGTAAGACACTGACATTGTCTTGCATCCTCAAAAGCATCCTCAGAAAGCAAGGAAAAGTGTTTCCAACTGAGGCATTTAATGTTTCATGCACCCATGTCTCTAGTGTCTAGGTCCATTGTAACCATGTGGCAGCTCCAGTGAGCTAGCCATGTGGGGAAGGCATGGAGCAGAGAGGCCTTGTGACTTCTCACTTCCAATTTGAGAGAAGAGGGAATAGTAGTTGTTGGTCTAGGGAGCCTGCTTCTAATCAGTTATAGGAGAGTTGGGTTTTCCTCTCAATGGGAGGTAGTGCTTTGTGATGTTAAAAGCTCAGTCTCTGGAATAGATGGGTTGACTTTGAACCTTGACTCTGCCACTTCTTAGCTATAAAATGAGGGTGAAATTACTAGCATTATGTACAGAGGATTTATAACTTATTTGAGCCTCAGTTTCCATAGTTGAAAATGGAGATAATAGTCATACCTTATGAATTGGTAAATGCTAAGTCTCTAATAAATGTAAAGCATTTAAAACAGTGCCTGGTACATAATAAGTATTCAGTAAATATTAGGTGTTGTTATTACTTGACTATGAGTTATAAGGATTAAGTAAAGTCATTTATTTGAGTTGTTATCATAGGGCCTGTATAACCCCAATGTTAACTTAAAAAAAAAAAAAAACTCCCATGCAAAAGAGATGCAGTGACTTCCTGACTTGTAGTGTAACACTGGTGGAATATTTTTTCAGAGAAAGGGCAGGACCAATTAGAAGAAAGTTTCATTCTCTGTCTAGGAAATGAAGTGGGCAGGTCTCAGCTTGGGGTGTTGTTGCCTTGATAAAATGCAAAGGCTGACAAAGATGCCTGTTCTCGGCTTACTGAGATGGACCTAAGTTAGTACTGATGCTGGTTCTTCTTCTTTATAGGTTTCACAAGCTGATCTGGGGAACCTTAAACAATGGGCTTCTGGAAAGCTCTGGGGTTATTGCAGGTGGTGGAGACAATGGCACGCTTACTCTATACAATGTGACCCACATCCTGTCTTCTGGAAAGGAGCCTGTGATTGCCCAGAGACAGAAGCACACAGGAGCTGTCAGAGCCCTTGACTTTAATCCTTTCCAGGTACTATAACTCAGTGATCAAACATGGCCAAGCCATGGAGCAACAGGTTTGAATGGAAGCATTCACTTGTAGCTTCTGGGCTAATAGCTCTGAACCCTTTCCAGGCTGCAATGGGGAGGCTTTGGATATCCCAACTGTGGGCCTTTTCTCTCTTTCTTGCTCTTATCTGTTTCTCAGATAGTTTATCTGTACGTGCATTTTGTTCAAACAGGGCAACCTGCTGGCCTCAGGGGCCAGTAATTCTGAAATCTTCATTTGGGATTTGAATAACCTGAGCATTCCGATGACCCCAGGATCCAAGTCACAGGTGAGGGGGGTGGTTCTCTTTGCCTGGGAGCTGTTGCTTAGGGTGTTCAACTGATTTTTCCAGGTAAAGTCTTGAATTCTGGAGTCAAGAGCATGAGAGATTTCAGGCTTTACCACTGGAGGGCAATAAACTCCACCGACTAACATACTATTGATGAGTTGGGATGAAGGGTGGTGAAGGGGCTGTATGTGGAATGGGCGGTTTGTGGTTATTAGCTGTTTTAAAAGTTTTTGGAGTGAAGATGAAGAACAGGGGTAGCAAAAGACACTGAGAGAAGGAATGGGAGTGCTACCTGTTATAGTGTAGGTTGGGTAGGGCCCTTGGCTCAGCAGAAAGGGAGCAAAAGTAGGACCCTGGAATACAATTGTCCTTTTTTTGTGGTGAGGGTCATCATTGTCTCTCCCATGCAGTCAGGATCTGATATGTCTTCTGTCTCTTGAGTGTGCCTCTGTCAGTCTTTAACTTTGGGCCCATCGTTTTGCTTCCTAGCTTTTCTGTCTTATGCTTACAGTATTATGAGGTAAGTTAAGTATGAATTTGACAGCACCTTATACTCTGAAAGTAGCATTGGGTTTTCTTTCTGCCTCACTGTCTGTGGGGGACTTGGTTATCTATGTGTCCCTCCTTCTTCACCTTCCTCCTTCTCTCCATTCTGTCGTCCTAGATGAGAAGACTGCTTTTAAATCTTGCCTTTATCCTCTCAGGAGAAATTTGGGATAAGAGTAAAAACCAAGTGTGTCTGCCACCCCCCAGTACTCCAGTGGATCTTCCTGGGAAAATTCAACTCCCAGTTCTCTGAGACTATCTTAGTTTGGGGAGCCCCATGTCTATTCTTGGGCTTGTGGGTGGTTGGCAGAAGTGGAATAGCAGATGACACTTGGTCCAGGGAATAACAGTCCCCTCTCCTCCCCACACCCTGCCCTAGCAGCCTTTAGAAGACATCAAGGCACTTTCTTGGAACCGGCAAGTCCAGCACATTCTGTCTTCTGCTCACCCCAGTGGCAAGGCAGTTGTATGGGATCTCAGGAAGAATGAACCTATCATCAAAGTCAGTGATCACAGCAGCAGGGTGAGTAGTGGAGACCAGCACACAGGCTTGGCTCTGGCTTCTCTTTTGCTCCAAGCAGTTGGAGCTATTCTGCCTTAGGTCACAGTTCTGCTGGCAACTGTTGGACATGTGGATTCAACCCCTTTGTTTCCTATTAGGAGTGAATGCTTGGGGACGGTAAACAGAACTGATTTGGGAGCTTCTGCCATTTCTTACTTATTCATGATTATCACTTATCTCCTGATAACTGTGGTGTTCCCAATCACATAAAAGAGACATAAGACCTATCCTGAGAATGGTCCCATCCCTATTGGGCAGAAAAGAGTTCATAACAATAAGAGTCAGCTTATGTCACCCATTGGGATCTGCTTTGTTTACAGATGCACTGCTCGGGCCTGGCCTGGCACCCAGACATAGCCACCCAGTTAGTGCTATGCTCAGAAGATGATGGTCTCCCAGTGATTGAGTTGTGGGACTTACGCTTTGCCTCCTCACCCCTGAAGGTGCTAGAGAGCCACAGCAGGTAGCATCGCAAAATCCATCCACATCTTCATTGGGATTGGAGGGGACGTAACTGACCTGGGTAGGATGCAATGAATTGCCTCGTGTTAGCTACCAAATATCCTTCCTGGCTTCAAAGCCATTGCAGTGAACACATAGCTAGTAGTTGTTCCAGCCATAACCAAGAGAAGTTCTTTTAGATCTTGAGGTTATGGAGAAGAGCCTATGATGCCATCTAATTTATAGGGATGGGAATAGGGATGGCATTGTGAGAAATATTTGAGTCAATGTTTAGTCCCTGTATTTTCTATCACTGTAACAAGTAACTAAGATTATCAGCTTATAAAGAGAAAAGTTTATTTTGACTCATAGTTTTGGAGATTTCAGTTCATGATCAGTTAGCCCCATTGTTTTTCAACCTATGGTGACACCATGAATCAATGGCAGGAGTGTATGGTGAAGCAAAACCAGTTACCTAATGACTAAGGAGCAAAAAAGAATGAGGAGGAGGCCAGAGTCCCATAATTCCATTAGGGCACCCTCATGACCCAAAGACCTGTCAGTAGCCCCACCTCTTCAAGATTTGACTATGTTGCTATAGCACCTCTCTGGAGACTAAGATTTTAGCCCATGGACCTTTAGGGGATACTTAAGATTCAAACTAGGCTCTGATCTAAAGGTATTATTTGTTTTTCTACATGATGAAGTAATCTCCAAGACTTCTCCTTAATAAAAACTATTTGGCCACTCTATATCTTGTCAAAGGTCTGTCCCTGAAGCTGTAGTCCTTGGGTACATAGTAGAGGAAGTAGTTCCACAATCTGTTCCTTCTAGCTAAAGGGCCCTGTTGCCTTTATACCTCTTCAGGGACTTGTAAGGATTATGTCTTCACTACCCTCCTTGGCTGAAAGCACCATAGGAATGAGTGTATATGTGATTCATCCTGATTTTTTATCCTACTCTGCAGAAAAGCCAGCCATTCAGCAGTAATCTAGGGGAAGAAGGATGGTGCACTACCTAGGGCTCAGGCTCTGGAGTTTGACTTGGTTCTGGCTGTACAGCTATCTGAAGGTTACTTAATTTTTCAAAGTCTTATTTTCCTTATTTGTAAAATGAAATTAGACCACTCATCTTATAGGCTTGAGATTTATCTGAGATATATAAGGCACCTTGCTCATTGTAGGCATTCAACAAATGCTAATTCATCTTTCTTTTCCTTTTTAGAGGAATCTTGTCAATGTCATGGAGCCAAGCTGATGCTGAGCTGCTGCTCAGTAGTGCCAAGGACAACCAAATCTTGTGCTGGAACCTGGGGAGCAGTGAAGTAGGCTGGTCCTCCTGTGGGTGTGCTGGGATGGAGATGAGATGGTTAGAGGAATCCCAACTATGTGCTTATGTGCTTTGGGTTTCCTGGACTATGTGGTCTCTAATGGTTATATTTCCTCCTATCAGGTGGTATATAAGCTACCCACACAGAGCAGCTGGTGCTTTGATGTTCAGTGGTGCCCTCAGAACCCTCCAGTGTTCTCTGCTGCCTCCTCTGATGGCTGGATCAGTTTGTACTCTGTCATGGGTAGAAGCTGGGAAGTCCAACACATGGGACAGGCTGACAAGGTTTGAAGGGCTTGGTGGAGAGTGATGAAGGGAAGGGGCTATCTTCATATCTTTTTTTTTTTTTTGGTACCATGGATTGAACTCAGGGGCACTCGACCACTGAGCCACATCCCCAACCCTATTTTGTGTTTTATTTAGAGACAGTTTCTCACTGAATTGCTTAGTGCCTCGCCATTGCTGAAGCTGGCTTTGAACTCGTGATTTTCCTGTCTCAGCCTCCCAAAGTGCTGGGATTATAGGCGTGCTGTGGCACCTGGCTGTCTGTATATCTTTTGGGGAAGAAAGAAGGACACATGGTCTGGAAAGAAGTGAGGGCTGTTGGAGATAGGGAGACCAGAGCCCTAGATTTGAGAGGGCTGCACCTTGCTTCAGTGCCCATCTTCCTGGGAGGGTGTGCTTCTGCCACAATATTTAAAGGAGACTTTCACCTTGACTCTTGTTATTAGATATTCCCTTTAGTATTTCAGGTATATTGAACTTCAGTGCTGGGACCATTATCTCAGGAATGTGCACTGTCTTACTTCCCTCTCTCCTAGAGATCCATTTTGTCAAACTCCATTACAGACTTTGAATATAGTAGGATTTCTAAGAGCCTACTGTGTGGGAGTCCCAACCTTACTCCCAGTCTCATCCACATCCTCATCCTCATGCCTTGGAGCATGGGAGCCTGGCTTTTCTAGGTTAAATTGGGTGTCTCAAAGTTCCTCCTAAAATGGAATTTGTAGGTGGAGTTCCTGGCTAAACTGCCATTTCAGGCAGGTGATGCAGATGTCTTTCCCTCTAGATCTCCTCTTCATTCAACAAAGGCCAGCCTCTTCCACCGTTGCAGGTACCAGAGCACGTGGCCCAAGCATCATTGTTACCTCCCTTAAAAAAGCCTCCCAAATGGACTAGAAGGCCAGCAGGTGTTTCATTTGCTGTAAGTGTCATGGGTGTATGATGTGGTTGTATAAGTGGAGCCTTAGATGTGCCCAGCAAGGAGCGAAGTTTAGTAGGAGATTTATTCCCATGGCCCCTGTCTCAGATCAGGTCCCATTCTACCTTTCAGTTACTCTAGTTTCTCTTTCTACTCCATCAACCATTCTGCACCTGCTTTACTTATCTAAAAAGAATTGATTGCTTTAGACCTCTTGGTTATAGAGAACAGCCTGTGATTCCACCTGAGATTTCTCTAACCCTTACATATCTGAACTGATGAAGAGGAATACAAAGAAGGAAAGAACAGAGGTCCCAGTTACATGTGACTCCTTTCTGTTCCATTAATAACTCCTCAGCTCCCTTGCTTCTGCTGGTACCTTACCCTTCTGGGTCCATTGAATCCTCCTATGGCCTTTCTAGGCGACCCACTTACATACCATCTCCTCCATGATCTCTTTGACCTTTTTTTTTTGTTTTTGTTTTTTGGTACCAGGGATTGAACCCAGGGGCACTTAACCACTGAGCCACTTCCCCAGCCCTTTTTAAAAAATATATTTTATTTTGAGATAGGGTCTTTCTAAGTTGCTCAGGACCTCACTAAGTTGCTGAGGCTGGCTTTAAACCTGTGACATGATGCCTGATTTTAACCCTAGTCAAACTTGACCTCCCTTGTGTATTCCTCAAACTTATACTCTTGTAATGATATGTTCTAACTGTACTAAAGTTATTCATATACTTTTCTGGAGGCCCTGCTAAATAATAAAGCCCATAAGGATAGGGACCATTTCTTATTCATTTTTATAACCCAAAAGTAGTGCTTCTCAAAATTTAATGTGTATACAGATCACATGAGGATCCTATTAAAATTCAAATTGTGGTTCATTTGGTCTTGGGTAGAGCCCAAGATTCTGATTTTCCAACAAAATCTCAGATGATGTCCTTGCTGCTGGTCTAAGGACCAACTCTTTGAGTAGCAAAGCCCTGAAGTATTCAGCACAATGCTTTAAATATTAGGTTTGAATTGAAAACATATGTATAAAAATAGAGGTTCATGTTTTTAGAGCCAACAATTTAATTAGGAAGGTAAGATGAAGACACCCAAGCAGCAGTGAACTTAAAGAAAAAAAAAAGGAGGTAGTTAGTGAGATGAAGGATTCTGAGGTCAGGAAGCCCAAATTCTTACTACAGCTCCATCATTTATTAGCTGGATGACCTTGAATAAGTCACTTAACCTTTCAGGACTACTGTGTTTTGTTTTGCTACTGGGATTGAACCCGGTGGCTCTCTACCACTGAGCTATATCCTTAGCCCTTTTAATTTTATTTTGAGAGAGAGTCTCACTAAGTTTTCCAAGCTGGTCTCAAACTTGAGATCCTCCTGCCTTAGCCTCCCTGGTAGCTGGGATTATAATTATGTACCACTGCACCCAGCAGACTTCAGCATTTTTTTTTTTAATCTGTAAAACAGGGATAATAATACCTGCCAAATTTGTTAGTGACTTGACATGAACTTCAGATGAGAGTAGATGTAAGCACCTTATAAAATTGTCAAATGCTATGAAAATCAAAATGGTTTGATGAAATGGTTTTGTGAGTTCTATGCTGTGGTGCAGACTTTGTGCTATAGGAGTCCGGAGAGAAAATAATTGACTGGAAAATTCTCTGAAATTGTGGGTCTTTGGAAAGGAAATAGTGAATAGGGAGTAAAGCTGTAGTTGTCAGCCTTGGCTACACATTGAAGTAACTTGAAACTTTAAAAAATACTGATGCTGTCCCCTCCCTCACACACCAAATTTCTGATATTATTGTCTGGGGTATAGCCTGGTGACACTGGATAGCTCTCCGAGGTGGTTTTAATGTGCATCCAAGGTTAAGAACTCCTGGAGGAAGGAAATTGTTTAAGCTCCGGTTTTGGGCCAGATATTTTATGTCAAGTATCAAATTTGGCAAGATGGATGCTGCAGGTAGAAGAGGTACTGTGTGTCAAGGAACAGAAGCAGGGATGAACTGGGCATTTTGGTGATGTGGAGTGATCACATAAATGAGCAGAGAGAAAGCACTGCTGGAAAAGGCAAGTTTGGCCCTGACTTTTTAAGTTTTGATCACATTAGAAAGAGCAGTGTAAGTGCTCTCTGGAGGCCTGTGAAGCCATTACAATCTCCTGAGTAGCAACAAGTAATACATGAAGAGAAGGGAGCGGGGATTGGATTAGGAAAGACAGTAGAATAAACTGGACATAACTTTCCTATGTTCATATATGAATACATGACCAGTGAAACTCCACATCCTGTACAACCCCAAGAATGAGATCCTACTTAGAATAAATTATGCTCCATGTATGTATAATATGTCAAAATACATTCAACTTTCATATATACCTAAAAAGAACAAATACTTAAAAATTAAAGAGGAATGAAGAAAAAAATGTAAAATCAATATGTTAAAGAGAAAAACCAAAACAGAACAGGTGGAAAAGCAATAGGGTAGGATCTAAGATTTGGGTTGGAGGAGGAAAAAAACGAAACTGAAGGCTAGCAAACTCTTCCAGTAATTTAGGTGTGTTAGTACTGGAGTAGGATGGGGTGGAGAACTTGGCTGTAGTGGGTGTGAAGACTGTGCAATGCCAAGGTATTTAGGCCAGGTGCCTAGGAGAGTGGTGGTGCCAGGATGGGGGTGGATGAGTACCATATAGTGATGTTTTAAACTAGTGGTACTGAAAATGCAGAAGTGATTTTTGTATGGGACACATTCAATACTCAAATTTCTGATCCTATTCCATCCCCAGGGCCTCTCTTTTTTTTTTTTTTTTTTTTTAATTTTTATTCTTGTTTTATTTAGGCTTACATGTTGACAGTGTAAATTGACTCATTGTACATAGATAGAGGATAACATATCAATTCTCTAGTTGTAAGTTGTATAGAATCACATCATATATGCAGTCATACATAAAGTTAGGGTTATTATGACCATCATATTCCATCACCCTTGCTG
>PVHX01030697.1:0-15622 GCA_004024805.1 Geosciurus inauris | reverse complement strand
CACCTCTTCCTGGCCCTAAGCCTGCCTTTTCCGGATGGGGAAAGGCTTTATAACCCTGTGTAACACGAGGCACAGCGCCATTTTCCCGACCTGTTCGAGCCTGGTGACTGGCCGGGAGACTGGTCCGGGAGCGTATTACCTGGAATAAAAGCCTGTGTTGGTCCTGTTTCACCTCCATCTGGTCGTTCGTCTTACAGACTTGTCTTCTATCACCAATCCCCCTTGATCGTTTTGCACACGGAGTGTGTGTTTCAGTGTTCACAGCCCTTTGCCATCCATTATTATTTTGATATGATTGAGGCAAATCACTTCAGGCTAAGTGTAGTTGTGAGCTTTTCAAAAACAACACCTGGATTCACAGGCATCTGGCCGGTGGCTTGATGTGGGATTAGAAAACTTGAGCAGAGTAAGAACCTGGGTCTCTGCATCACACAGAGAGAACTAGCACAGGCCTGCAGCCAAGTGTGCACTTCATAAGTGTTTGTGTACTTCAAAGTCTCTTGCCCACCTCCTTCCTTTTATGAAAAACCTAAACCTCAAAGAGGTAGAGTTCTAGGAGATGGAAGTGAAATCATGAGAAAGTTGAGGGGTCCAGGGAAGCCAAAGAAAACATCTGGCTATTCAGTTCCCTCCCTTTTGCTCTCTTTGTCATCCCTATTTCTCTCTGAATCTTTCTTATCCTCCTTTGGTTCCTTCTTCACTAAATTAACTGGCCTTAATATGTAACTGAAATATGTGCATGTGTTGAATCAAGGAAAATTTGAATATTTAAAGGATCTTCATAAAAATTATCTACCTGTGGTTTCAGATGCTCTGTACTTCTCTGTCGTAGTGAACTGCTCTTATATGTCTTTGTTGGTGTTAGTGGTCCTCAGGGGTGAAGGGTTCTCAAGTTATGTTCTAACTTACCTGCACCCTGTCTTACTAGCTAACTTGTGTAGTTTTCTGTTCTGGTTTTTCTTCAGGAATAATGATGGGAATAAATGAGATAAAGCAGACAATTAGTCAATAGAAGTACCAGAATTACCACTGAGAACTTCTGCCTCTTGGTCATAGGATCAAAGATGTTTAGAGTTCATGAATCTGCCAGTTTATATAATCACTGTTGCTCTTGCTTTAATTCATCTTGAGACTGGCTAATCACATTCTTCAGATCTTCATGCACACTGGCAGTTAGATAAGAATTGAGGGCCAGGCATAGTGACATATACCTGTAATCACAGAAACTCAAGAGATTGAGGCAGGAGGATTGCAAGTTCGAAGCCAGCCTCAGCAATTTAGCGAGGCTCTAGGCAATTTAGTGAGATCATGTCTCAAAATAAAAAATAAAAAGGGCTAAGAATGTGGCTCAATGGTCAAGCATCCCTGGGTTCAATTCCTGGTATCAAAAAAAAAAAAGAGAGAGAGAATTGAGGACTTCTAGATTCAGGTCCAATATGTAATGTTGGAAGTCACAGTAACAACAACAACAAAAGTGCTGGATAAACTGAAAATCAGTGACTTTTCCTGGAACCATCAGAAAACTGAAACTTCAGAGCAAAATGCTATCCCAAATACTGCAAAGATAGGTTCATCCAGAGACATACATTTGACTTCTACTTACCTGAAACAGAAATTTTTGGAGCCATAAAATGTTAGGAACACTCATATAGTAATTGTGACAAATTGCTGGAGGCTATATGTGGACCAATGTGAGAGGAGAAACTCATGGGGCCACAGTCTTAAGGGTACCCACAGGCATTTCTGGACTTTACCTCCAAGAACCTGGCCAGATTCTCGTATTGAAAATCTGAGGAAGATCCTCTCCTGGATCTGCTGGGCAAATGGGAAGAGTAATTATTGTGATCACTCACAGTAACAAAGAGAAGTATAGAGCATCTTCCTACTTTCCAGGGAAGACTTTTCCTGAGACTTATTCCACTGGATGAAGAGCATTCTTCTTTCTCCATCTTTCTCTAGCTTTCTGGTTCCACATAAGGGAGAAATTGAAAAGCTATTGCACTGAAGAAACACTTGTGAAGGTAACATCCCACAAACATAGGGCCCCCAAATCCCAAGACCAAATTTAGTAATAAAAGTATTTCTACTTTTATTTTTGTCCCACACATTTCTACCACAGCTGTAGGGCTCCAGTATAATAATAGCATGTTACAGATAAAAATGCTACAACAAAGATTCCCCCCACCCCAGAGGAGGAGTACTTTAACAAAGTCCAAAGTCAAGAATTTAAAAAATCAAGAAAGAATTTGAAGCATCTGGCACCAGTAAATATTAAATCTAGCCCGACTCTTAGACAAATTAACATAAATCCTTATACTAGAGTCCTCATTGCTTACTTATCTATTTACCTGTCTAGATTTCAAGAAAAAATTGCAAAGTTTGCCAAGAGGAAAAACAAAACAATCAAACAAAAACAACAACAAATACCGTCAAAAGAGAACAATCACCAGACTCAAACTCAGATGTGACACAAATGTTGAAATGATCAGAGATTTTATAGTAACAATTATGATTAATATGTTAAGGGCATTAATTGAAAGAGTAAGCAACACATACAATAGATGCATAATGTAAGCAGATAGATGAAAATTCTAAGAATCAAAAAATGCAATCAAAATGAAAAGCACTCTAGTAGAAATAAACAATGCTTTTAATGAGCTCATTAGTAGACACAACACAGCTAAAAAAACACAATCAGTGAGCTTGAAGATGGTTCAATAACAACTTCCCAAACTGAAAAGTGAGAGAAAAAAATGAAAAACAAGCAAACAACAACAAAAACAGAATATCTAAGAACTATAAAGATCATTTCAAAAGGTATAACACACATGGAGATCTGAGATCACTGAAATTGCAATTGGAATACAAGATGTACCAAAACCAAAACAAAACAAAACAAAACCAGAATGGAGCAGAAGAAGCAATTGAAATAATAATAGCCAAGAACTTTCCAAAACTTGTGACAGACAACAAACCATAGATCCAAGAAGATTAGAGAATCCTAAGCAAGATAAATACCCAAAATATAACAAAACATCTAGTCATATTGTATATTCAAACTGAGAAAAACAAACATAAAAAGAGGAAATCATGAAAACAGTCAGATCTTGAATGGAACAAGAATAAGAATTACAGCAGACTTCTCATAGGAAATGCAAGCAGGAAGAAAGCAGGAAAAAAATTGTGTTGAAATTATCCTTCAAAATTGATGAAGAAATAAAGACTTTCTCAGACAAATAAAAACTAAGAGATTTCATCACAGCAGACATGTCCTACACTGAATTTTAAATTCAAAAAACTTCTGGAAAGCAACTTAAAAATCTCATTTTTGGATGATATTTTCTCAGAACTTTCATGAAATAACTTTGAGTATGTGGAATATTGGATACACTAATTCAAAAGGCAATTGTGAATTTCAAAGTGTGAGATATGATTTTAGATGACTATTGAACATGCATTAAATAATATATTAAATTATGTAATAAAGAAATGTACTTCAATTTTCTTTTAATCCTTATAATTATGTAGAAAGAAAATCTCTGCTTGGTACTAGTATGTTTTCATACTTTCTACCTCTTGTTATTCTCTCTTTTAAGTAAAGGGAGAGTAGACCACAGGTTTCCCTTTGACATGTAACAGTATTTTTCTAGAATTTAACTATATTATCATGTTTAATCATACTTATTTTACAATTACCTTGCATTAAGGCAGATAACATCTGTTTACAAGTTCCCTTTTTTTCCAAATAAATTTATTAAAATAAAAAGAAACTTGATTTGTTTAGCAAGTCAATCAAGTACAGGTGGTTTGAGGTTTGGCAAAATAACCGTTTGTATATGACAAATTAAGGTGACACTCAGTAAAATGTACACATTTTCTAATGGATTAAACTGGTATTTTCAATGAAGTTATCTTTCACTAATTATTATTAAGAGAAAATGAGTCTGAAAAATTGTTTGTATAAGTTTCTAAACTTGATTCCCAAGCTTTGTGCACAGAATTTTTAAAGGATTCATTAGTTAATAAAACATGAAACTCACATTTTATATCTAACTTTTATCCTTTTAAGTTATGGATAAAATCAGTCTTATCTCATGGGTCCTACAGCAACTATCAGAGTTCTGAGTAAACAGGTGTTGTTAAGAAAATATTTGTACTAAATTGACATCTAGGTGTGTCAGGAAAATTTGTATCTGATATGTCTCCCCAATTTCTCTCCAAATACTTCTAAGTGTTAATACTAATGGAGAGACCATTTTGACTCACAGAATCCTTAGCTCTTTATCATTTTTATAATTGTGAGCAGGCTGTGCAATGTCCAAGTCTCCATCAAGGATTACACCTTTCTTCATGGTTTACACACACTAAACTACTCCGCAACACTACAGTGTCTTTATCCCTTCCCAGCTCTCACCCTATTCCCCATTACCATGCCAATGCATGTCTTACAAAAGGAGATTTTATTAACACTCATAAGGTGATTTGTATCCAATATTGGCTTATCACTTGCTTTAAGCAGCAACTCTTCTTCTTTCTCTGTCTAATCAGAAATTTTCAATTGGTCACTTGATCTGTCCAGAACATTTGTCTATGTAAAATCATTAAGTTTAATATGCATGCACAGACACCTCTATTATCCCTTAAAGATGTGGATCTGTGGCCTCAGAACCTTACCCACAATCTCTGTGCCAGTCCTGAACCAACTTGACTTCAAATGCATTCTCCATTCTTCCCTGTTCTGTACTTCTTGGAGCTGTACTTCCTAGGCTTCTGTGTCAATTGAATTATATAAATAGAAGGTTGTTATAATAATGAGAACAAGAAGAACAAAAAACGGTAGTATTTTCCCCACCCCCTCTACCTTGTTTAGTGTCTCCAATATCAGCTCCATTCTCTGCGAGATTCCACTCCTGGCCTTACCAGTGTTTCACCTTCTGCTTCATGGGCTTGAATCCTAAATTCTGTACTCCTATAACATACTCCCTGCCCCCGACACACACAGCTCTACTGTATACCCAAGGGTTGACATGATTTCCTGTTTCTGCTAATCCCTGGGTTAACCCACCAACAGCTATTGACCTCTCAGTTGTCTTTGTGATCAGTTCCCTGTAATCGCTTTCCCTCTGTGTCAAATACTCATCTTGATTCCTATTTCCATGGTCAAACTCTTACTGATCTGCTAATTAAATAAGAAGTAGAATTGAGAACTAGTTTCTGAAGCCTGTGCTCTATGAAGAAATAAATAGTACGCTTGTGAAGGTAAGGAAGCTTCCATCACCTCAGTTACATTTACTTAACTGGCTAAGTTTAGCATAGCACTTGATGACTTCATAGAAGTCATTCTAGTCTAATGTTCTTATTTTACTGATGTGAAAACTGAGGCCCAGAGATATTAAGGGACTTATCAGAGTCTCCGTGATAGAAAATAACAGTCATAACATGAACATAAATCTTTTGAGTCACATAAGAAGAAATTTATTTTATTAACCCATTTAATTTCCACGTCACCACACAGGAAGAAAAAGTCCTGGGAATAGGTACAAAAGGAAAACAGATCAGGGCATATCTAAGATGAGGACAGATATGGAAAAGCTTGTACCTTATAGATCAACTTAGGAGTAGATGGAGATGTTCAAAATTAATACTGTCTCCTCCAAAATTTGTCAATATAATTCACACACACACATCAGTTATGTGTCATAACAATGCCATTTATGGCATGAAAGTATGAGTCTAATGCAGCTTCATTCTTTTTTTAAAATATTTTTTGGTTGTAGATGGATACAATATCTTTATTTATTTATTTTTACGTGGTGCTGAGAATCAAACCCAGTGCCTCACGCATGCGAGGCAAGCGTTCTACCACTGAGCTACAATCCCAGCCCCAAGCAGCTTCATTCTTTAAGATTGAAATCATAAACAATACTTGGAGACACACAGGATATGAATACAGATTTCCCATTTATGGTTGAACAGATGCATTCCCCATCTGACAGGTGAACTGCTTATGGGTAATGTGCACCTATAAAATATTTCAGAGAAATGACCCCTGGGGTGGGACTACAACTCACAAAGGGGAGTGAAGGGTGGAATCACAGTTACTTCAGAAGTTCTGCTGATAGACACGAGTTCCATCCATATCATTTTCTGCAGACTATTCTCAGGGTTCTCAGGGAGAAGGCAATGAGAAAATAGAATGGATTCTGGCACTCCAAATGATTGGCTTTTTTTTTTTTTTTAATGTGATGTCTTGACCACATTTTCCCATCCCAGATTTTTCCTGCCTTTCCCACCTTGCTCATTTCTGGGTCACTGCATGTCACAGCTCAATGGGGCCACTTAGATTCTGTTCTGAGACTTCCCCAGACACCTGGGCAAGAGACACAAGGAGGCTATGCTATTTTTATATGAAGATAGGGCCCACTGAAACAGAGAAGTAGTGTTTTCATGTATTTTTATAATTCTTTCAATTTCTACCATGAACAAAATAGGAAGAGACCAAAAAAAAGTGGAAATAAAACCTGAAAAACCTTTGCAAATATTAGTCAAGAGTACTGTGTCTTAGAGTCAGGGTTAAGACAATCAAAGAAAGTCCAAAAAGCTCTAGACCCAATGTGATATTCCCAGAAGGGTGGGAAAGTGTTAGAGAGGGGAATGACTCATGATGCATGTCAAAGGAGGCAAGGTCCATGTGGCTGGCAAGAATTCTCAAAAACAGCTGTTGAACTGAACTCAAGCAAAACCAGCTGCCAACATGGAATTCCAATTTAATACTTGAATAAAAGACTAAAATAGTCCTAAATAAAAATACATGTGGTAGTCAGGTGTGGTGGCACACACCTGTAATCTCAGCAACTCAGGAGGGTGAGGCAAGATCGCAAGTTCAAAGCCAGCCTCAACAACTTAGCAAGGCCCTAAGCAACTTAACAAAACTCTGTCTCAAAATAAAACTAAAACAGGTTGGGGATGTGGCTTAGTTAAGCACACCTGGGTTCAATCCCCCGTATCAAAAAAAAAAAAAGAAAGATATTGTAACTATTGTAATATTGTAAAGGATAAAAAATATGTTCAGCATTCATTGAAAAAATTAAGACAAACATAAATGTTTTGGTGGGCTTATGTGACTAAATATAACAAGATATCAAGGAAAAATGATAAATATTGTAAACTAAAAACTTAAGATAAGAACAAGAAGAAGCATTTTTTGAGTCCTTTCTATAGTTGAGCACTATGAGAGGAGATTCAAATATAGCATCTCCTTTAATATTTATGAACTTTATAAGACTGATATTATTATCTCCACCTTATAAATTCCAAGGCCACGATTCAGGAAGATTCACAACATACCTGAAGTCACAAAGACATTTGTGTTCTTGCAAGATTAAATATTTTAATTCTTCTTTAGCCCAGAACTTTTTTTTTTTTTTAATATTTTTTTTTTTAGTTGTTGATGGACACAATGTCTTTATTTTATTGTTTTGTATGTGGTGCTGAGGATCGAACCCAGGGCCTCACGCATGCGAGGCAAGCGCTCTACCGCTGAGCTACAATCCCAGCCCTTTAGCCCAGAACTTTTAAGACTTATAACATGATGAGAGATGTTTGTGTGCATGTGTGCTCTTACCAACTTTGTAAGCAGAGAAATGTTCCAGAGAACACAGATTGGAAAAGACGGCAAAAGGCTATAACTCCTTAGAGCTAAGTCACTAACACTAAATTTAATAGCTATAAATTGAAATCTGGCATTGATATTTTAAAAATCCCATTAGGCAAGAACAAAGCTCAGGCCAAGTGTGCCTTTTTTTTTTTTTTTTTTTTTTTTTTTTGGTACCGGGGATTGAACTCAGGGGCACTTGACCCCTGAGCCACACCCCCAGCCCTATTTTGTGTTTTATGTAGAGACAGGGTCTCACTGAGTTGCTTAGCGCCTCTCCCCAAGTGTGCCTTTTAAAGTGCTCTGGAGGAAGGCTCTCATGAGTCAAAAGATGGTGACAAAGCTGAAAGTTAATGAAACCTTAGGCTACACTCATAGAGGTGCACTGCCTGCAACAAGAGAAGTTAAGATGTACATCTGGGACTGAATCAAAGTGTTAAATTGGATGTTGGCACATTAAAGGAGAACCAGACATTAGCAATGAAGTTGAAAGTTCCTGGTACTTTGTTATATAACATTACTAGAGAACTTGGGAATATTTTAATTGGTGTGAATATATGGCTAGCAAATTTAGTTTGCTTGGATTTGGTAGTTATCTTCCTATTGCTAGCAGATTGTCATAAGAATAATGAATTGGACTATATCATGGTTTAGATATAAGGTGTCCCCCAAAAGCTCATGTGTGAGGCAATGCAAGAAAGTTTAAAGGTGAAATGATTGGGTTACGAGATCTGTAACCTAACCAGTGCATTAATCCCCTGGTAGGGATTAACTGGGTGGTAACTGTAGGCAGGTAGGGTGTGGCTAGAGGAGGTGGGTCTCTGGAGACGTGCCTTTGGGGTTTATGTTTGTCCTTGTTGAGCAGATCTTTCAAGGTGCTTCTTGGTGGCCATATCCTGACCTGCTTTTCTCCACCACAGTATCCCTCCATGATATTCGTCTCACTTTGAGCCCTGAGGAATGGAGCCTATCATCTATGGACTGAGAACTCTAAAACTGTGAACCCCAAAATAAACTTTTCCTCCTCTAAGAGTTCTTGTCAGGTCTTTTGTTCACAACAGCGAAAAAGCTGACTAAAACAACCTAGTTGATGTTTTCTAGATTATGACTAACAAATTATAGTTATAAAAAATTAGGTATAGATTTTCCATAAATAAAATGTTTCAACAAATTGTTTCAGAAGAAAATGGGCTGATGAAAAGTTATTGAAAATCCAAACAGTCTTGTTAGATCATCTCTTAGAAGTTGCCAAGAACGGAGGCAATTTCCAATTACCTCATTTAATAGGAGTTCACTCTGTAAATTGATGAATGAAAAAGGGAGTCTCAGAATTCTCACAGCCACGCTTAAAGAGGAAATTAAATTTCACTTAATGATGCCCATAATTCAATAGCATTTCTGATCCTCAAAAGAACTGCTCTGTTGACTCAACAGCATCAACCATGCACTTCTCTGCTGATTTACCTGCCCCACACCCAACTAGTTTATTTCCCATGCCTTCTCCTGCTCATGGTTTCTTAGACTTCAAGGCTTTTCCTGTCCCATGACTTTTCCTCATGAGTTTCTTTCTCTGTTGTTTGGCTCTGATACTTTTTGCTGTCTGATGATTTCCTCCACAATTTACTTTAAAACCTATTGTCCACAATCCTATTGGATCAGCCTGTCAACATCTAGTGTAGTTCCTCACTTTAGATCTCCCTCACCAGGCCATCTTCTGGATTGCTTTCTCCAAAGAGCTGCCTTTGGGACAACCATATGACAGCCATAACCCAGCCATCACCTAGCCATGACCCACTCACTCATCTGTGACCAGGATGATGGGGTAACTTGACAGGAAGCCCTGCAATCTGCAAAAGAGCATTGAAGGGAGACATAAATGGAAGACCCTCGAATGGCCTGCCTATCCAGTGCCACCATCTCAGAGGAATACTCTGTATGTTGTTTTGTTTTCTATTAAAGGTTAAATAAGGTTTCCTGGATAGTTCCTTCCCAGGCTAATATTCTATTCTATTAGTGCATGACTTGCACATTATTTGTTCTCTATATTGATAAACTGAATCTTGGATCTTATGGAAATAATGTCTCCTGGCTCTAGGTTTAATACAAAGCATAATTGAACCAATAGCTAATAGTATTTCTTTCAGCACATGATTTTAGTCCAGATCATTTATCAACAAGTAAGAGAAAAGAGAAAAATGGAAAAAAAGAGATGTAAATATACTCAGACACAGGAATATCTTTGACACACTTCACTGTGGATTTTACTTGTTTAATTTAAGCAAATATCTTTCTCTCTCTCAGACTCAGTTTTACCATATGAAAAATGGAGATGTATTACCTGACTTTCAGGTTGTGGGAATTCAACTTTATAGACATAGCAATTATTTATGAATTGATAAATCACTGTAATGCTCTTAACCAACACAAAAATGATTAAACCACAGGATTTTGTTTCCATTGATAATACCCAGTTAGCAAAACAGGTCTTTTTCCAGCAACCATAGATTATCTGCTTGGCACACAGAAGAAACTTTTGCATTTGAAATTTTCAAGGGGGCAGAAAAATTCAGGTATCTTCATAGATAACTGACTTACCACCAGGCAGCGTTTTTGCCCTGGTTCTCATCTTTCCCTCCCTCAAGTTCTATCATCTGATTTTCCTTAATGATTTATAATCATAGAACAATCAATTATTTTATATTTCATATTAAGCTCTGCAAGCCAAATTGAGTTACAACGTAGACAATAAATCCTAAGGGTGATACCCAAGAGACTGTCATGACATATTTTTTGTTCTCTGGCATAAGCGGAGGTAATAATTAAGAATCACATGACATCTCACTCTAAAAATAGATTTCCTGTGTGGTTTTTGTCATAGACACATCTAAGGAGTTGTTTTTTCCTTACTGTTTATTTTAATGTACTACACATTTAGCCTCCGGGAATCATTTCACTGAGTAGCTGAGAAGCTGCAGTATATTTTTGGTGTATAAAATGACATATGGATGTGTTATTTAAATATCTTTATGTTTATAACAATAAATTTGCTGAGACAAATCTGTGTGCTGTAGCTAACTCATAAAGTACTCATGATCTAAGTAGAAGATGCCATACACACATATATGTATATATGTGTGTGTGGGGGGGTTCCTCAATTCACAACAATTCATTCACTAAGCAAGCATTTAGCTATTCATTCACTCAGCAAACATTTATGAGCATCTACAAAGTGTTGAAAACTGTCCCCAGGACTGAGGATTCTGTAGTCAACAAAACAGATGAGTATCCTGCTCTTGCAATTCTCCTTTAGGAAGGTAGAAAGTGGACAAGGAAATAAGTCAATAGATAATTCTAGATAAAGAGAAGTATCATAAAGAAAACAAACTGGAAAATAGAATAAGGACAGGCAACAGAGATGGATAGCAGGAAGAGCTTATTTAAATTGGGTTAGTCTTACAGGTTCTTTGAGAAGTGAAGAATTGAATGATGAGAAGCCGGCCAATCAAACAGAGGAAGGAAGAATGGTTAAAGCAGAGGGAACCACAATGGTAAGCATGTCACATTTAAGGAAGGGAGGATGGTGTGGCTGACACAGAAGTCAGAGTGTGGTTAGAGATACAGTCAGTGTGGTAGGTAGGAGCTAATTCCGGCAAGGACCTGTGTACCATGATAAGGAGTTTGGATCTAATCCAAGTTCAAAGGGAAGCAATTGAACAGTTCTTAGCAATGGAGTGATATGATCTAATTTATATTTTTAAAAGCTTAATCTGTCTATGCACAGGTGGGAGTAAGAATGGAAGAAGAGAAATCATCTAAGCACTTGAAGCATTCAGTAGCATAGACAAAAATAAAGCTACTAGCTTGTATTACTGTTGCAGGCAGATGGACGCAGACAATATGGCTTTAAAAGGTGATTGGATTTAGGATACACTTTGGTGGTAAGATTACCTTTCTAAAAAAACTGATATGAGGATAAATAAAGAAGAATCAAAGCAGAAATTCCTCTACCCATTTTATGCTGGTTTCTGGACTGTATAGTAGGAGTTCAAAATTGATATTAAAAGTAAAGCATTAATAATGATTCATGAAGCTCTACCAACATATTACCTAATCTCATTAAAACTCAGTCCACCGTAGATGTGACAATGCAAAGAGAAAACAAAATAAACCTAAAAAATATGAAAAGGCTAAAGGATGAGAAATAAAGGGGGAAATGCCTGAAGCTTTCCTAGAAAAATGCAAAGTTTGACTCTAATCATCAGCTCCTCTGTACTTTTGAACTGAGGAAATTTTGAACTGAGTGAGTTCAAAAGGTGGCCAAGACTGATGAAGTGTCTTTGTTAACAGAAAAATTTAAACTGAGTCTCTCAAGAGAGGCATATTTAGAAGCCCGCTAAAGAGCTTCTCAGTGGGGGAAAAAAAATGAACCTAATCTTTTGGTTCAATCAGTAAGTTCCCTCAGTGAAAGAGGAGTCTAGGAAGCCAACTTTCATGAAGTATTGAAAGAAAAACTCTGCAGAGAATTGGGGCTCTGAACCCTTACATTTTAGGCCTTTCCCCTCTGTTTTTCCATCCTCTTTGTTGGCTAATTGAGGAATCATTTATCAGCCTGTAAGGCAAGGCTGAGGTCTGAACTCTTTCTGAGGAGAATCTGAAATAATCACATTATATCTGTCAAAGGTTTGTAACTGTGGAGGTGAACAGTAACAACCAAGAGAAAAATTTCACAATGTGTGTTTGTAAAACAGGGGTAATTCCCAGGAACTTTTGGACTTAGTGGAAAAATAGCACAAGATATCAGGCTAAATCCTTGTCTTGGTCTGGATCTATGATCAAGAATTGCTGAGCTCAGACTAATTTATCTAGGCAGATTTGTGGGGTGAATCACCAGCCTCACAACAGGATGGGTTTTATAAGCTTTAATATGAGACAATATAACAAAGCAAGCAACAGTTATACTTTGCAATATTGAATATTATATATAATGAATCAATAATATAGAAGAACAGAAAGAGAGAGTGGCTCCAGCCCAATAAGCACTCACCAATCAACATCAGATAACACAACATGGGTTTGCAAGTACACTCAAAGCACCATCATTACCTCCAACACCCAGCCTTGGGCAAAATAAGCAACAGCAAGAATGGGGTAGACACATAGGTAAGACTCTTCCTCCTCAAAGCACCATCATCACCTTCAGAGTCTTTCTCCTCAAAACACCATTCAAGATCCTTCTTTACTCACAACAGCATCAACACCTTCAACACCTATCCTGGGGTAAAATCAGCAAAATCAGCAACAGCAAGGGTAGGGTAAACAACACAGGTGAGAGTCCTTCTTTTCCACTTAAAGTGTCATCACCACCTTCAACACTCAGCCTTGGGTAAAATCAGCAACACCAAGAGTGGGGTAAAACACACAGGTGAGAGTCTGCCTTCTTCCTTGCAAGTCAGCTGCCTTCTTCTCATCATCAGCTTCCTTCTTATTACTCAAAACATCAGATTCTCTCTTCGCTGGTTGAAATTTCTTCTCAGATGGATTCAATCTCTCCTCTTCAGATGGATCCCCTTCTTCTCCGGTCCAGATGGATCCCCTTCTTCTCTCTTCTTCCGTCTCTCCAGTTGGAATCCTTCTCCTCTCTCTCCAGTTGAAATCCTTCTCTTCTGGCTCTCTCTTCTTTGGAGGACTTAAAAAGACATAGCAACCCCTCCCAACATGCAGTCCAGCATTATGCAGCTGGCCTTAGGCTGTAAAATCTCTGTGAGGTGGGAACTGGCCAGATTCCAAAACTCACAGGATCAAAGGCTGAAAGTTTTAAGGCACCAAGAGCTCGTTAGTGTGCCAGATGGCCCCAAACAATAATTTTGAGGGTGCTTCCTCAAAGTTTTTCCAAATTCCTCACCAATGAGCTCTCCTCTACTAACTCACACTCAAGGACAGGCCCATATTATTAACTATCTATATAATCCTTGAAGTATAAATATAATTGTCCAAAGTTTCCCAGGGAAAGTTTCTGCCTTGAAGTTCATGGTCCTTGGTATTTTATTAAACTTAGTTTTTTTAGGCTTATAAATGATGCAAAAAAATTTCAATATGGATATCATGAAAGCAGACTTAGGTTGTAGAACATTTCATAAATCTTTTCTTCTGTAGATCTCAGTGTATTCATAAACATTAAATTTTACCAACTCAGTGTATCTGGGAAATATTCATCTCCTTTTAGCCACAACATAAAGAGGAGACAAAATTTAAAGGCTCCAAGCTCTATGGTTTATTAACACATTTTTAAATAATTACAGAAGATATTTTGTCAATATGAATAAATTGAAGTGGTGCTTGAATTAAAATTTCAGGTATTACTTCACTCAATAAGTTTTCATGCCACTTTCCATAGCAAAACAACCAAGATAAATTGGATAATCAAAATGGTCATCATCAAGCACCAATGAGATACTCTGAAAACAGTATTTTCCATCAAAGGAAGAAAAAGAACTAGTACATATAAATGGGTAAGAAGAATCCAAAAAAATTCAAAAGCAAGATTGTGCATTGTGGTTTAATCCATGTATTTAGTCTACTTGATTTGAAAGCCACATGATATTATAAAATAGTGCTTAGTATATAGTAAAAAAAGACATGTTTGCATCCATAATCACTTACCAGCTAGGTGATCTGAAACCAGTCATTCATTTGCTGAGTTTCAATGTCTTTCACTATAAAATAAATATTCAAAAATCAACTTAATGGGGTTGTTGGAAGCAATAAATCAGATACCACCTTAGAAACAACTAACTCATGAAAAATAAAATCTGGAACACCATCACATTCACTACAGGGTATTTACTAGTACAGGAAACAAAAGTATATCAATGTATATTTAAAGAAAATCAGCACATACTCAATAAATAAGAGAACTACAAGAATTTCATGTTTCCATTTTCCTTTAAAACATTGTATCCTCCACTGTAATGATACCTGGAGTATCTTGTTAGTGGCAGTTAACTAACAACCTCTTTACACAAGCACACTCTTCCTCTTACACCCTGAAACTCAGGGTAGGGAATGATGGGAAACTTGATTTTTCTACAAGCATAAAGGGAAAGAGAGTGCATTAAAGAAGTGAACAAAGGCAATTTCTTCTTACAGATGATATCAGTGTTTCTAGAGAAAATAACCAGATATGATTTATCTAAACAGAATTTTAGTAACTGAAAGTAGTGGTCTGAAATATAGGAACTCAGTAGGATTATCTGTAAATAAAGAGACGTTCTAGAAAAAGTGAAAGAATCTCTCAACTTTCATCTCCTTAGGGTTGGGAAGATGTGCTAAAGTGTAGCAGATTTTAAACATAATTAACTCTCACTGAACCATTGTTATGGACCCAGCACTGTACTGAAAGCTTAGTTATGATCACATTTAATCATCCAATAATGCTGTGACTTAAGTAACATTGTTATCTGTATTTTATTTTTTAATTAGTTTATTTAATTGCATTTCAAGTCATAATACATATATAGAGCTCAGTTTTTCCATTTCTCTGGTTGCAAACCAGATAAAGTCACACCAATTGTGTCTTCATACATGCACCAAGGGTAGTGATGATGATCTCAATCAACCATCTTTACTATACCCATTCCCCTTTCCCACCCAGCACCTCCCCCATGCAGTGTCCAGAATTCCTCCATTTCTCTTATGTTTCCCATTCCCACCTCCCTCATGTATCAGCATCCACTAATCAGAGAGAACATTCGGCATTTGGTTTTTTGGGATTGGCTTACTTCCCTTAGCATAATGCTTTCCAATTCCATCCATTTGCCTGAAAATGTCATAATTTTATTCTCTTTTATTGCTGAATAATATTCCATTGTGTATATGTACCACAGTTTCTTTATCCATTCATCTATTGAAGGACATCTGGGTTGCTTCCACAGTTTTGCAATTGTGAATTGTGCTGCTATAAACATTGAA
>PVHX01030696.1:0-15638 GCA_004024805.1 Geosciurus inauris | reverse complement strand
GAAGACCCTTTTTCATCTTTCAGGACCCCAACTCATGGAGGAGATCCACGAGGCATGACTTCAAACAATAAATCTGTTTCTATGTGTGAGAATAAAATGTATTTGATGTAAAGAAGAGGTGCTCCTCTTGGGCATAGGAGGCACAGTAAGATGGCAGTTCTTATCTAACTATATTGTAAATAATATCACTATAAATTAGTTTGAGGATGCCTTTAGCATATGGACATGGATAATATTACCAATAAAATATTCAAATCTCATGATTGATTTTTAATTTTTTTGTATTTTCATTTTATGTGTGAATATAACAGCCTACAGTAGATATGTTTTGTTGCCAGACTCAGTGCGTCCACCTCTTGGTGGAAATCGAATTAGAATAGAACACCAAATACAGTTGTCACCCTAAGATTAGTTTGAGTAAATAAGGAGACCATGTGGAGGTACTTCCAAAGCTCTGATGCCCTCAACCTCGAACTTTAGATAAGAAAAGTAGGTTTATCTGAGCAGAGATGTATATTCAAAAGAGTTGAAGGCATCTTCACATGTTTGGGTGGGGACAGATCTGCACAAATGCAGCTTGAAAACATGTTCCCACATACATCCCATGGAATGGAAATGAGGTTGGGAGTCTTCCTCTGCAGATATTTTAACAATAAAATGAGATAATGCTCATCTTATGGCCACTAGCACAACCTCCTGTTTGTCTTCTGCATAGTGGAATGGTTCGGATGGTCTGAAGTTGTATTGTGTTTATTTCTCTCTCCCAGGAACTTCTAAAATACAAGAGGAAATTAGATGGGGAAAAGGCTTTCTATGAAGGAGAACTTTAAAGGCAATTTAGCAGTGTGGACAGCTACAGCTTAGATTCTTTTGTAATACTCAGGTCACTGTAGCCTGACGTTTTACTGGGCGGGCATTCTACAGACGTGAATGGATTTTGATAGATGTGGAGCACCCTCAGGGTCAACCATTTTGAAGAAATAAGAACTCAGGGTCTGAGGTAGAACACTCAAAAGGTAGTCAAATTATAACCAAAAGGAATGATAAAGACAAACTTGTTTAGAAATCATTTTGTTTGTTTTAGATTTTTTGGTTTGTCTTTTAGTTTATAATATTCATATGGATATGGCACTTCATGCAGAGTTGGTAGAGGCTGTGTTTAAAGAAATAAATATATCTGTAGATTTTGAGTGGAATGTCTGAAGAATAAAAGAAAATCTTAAGTGTCAACTTACTTTGGAAAGTCTCATAACTGCCACACAAGGTCAAGGTCTATGTACTGTTTTTTTATAGGTATTTATTTGTTTGTTCACTTTATCATTTAAATATGATTTTTCCAGGAAAAATATTAAGGAATTATTTTCTTAATGTCAAATAGAATCAAAAGCCACATTTAAAGAAATGATGACATTTGGGCATCTGTCTAAATATCACCTTTTTATCTAAAAAGAACTATTACCTGGCTAAAATGACTATTGAATGTATTATCTCAAATTCTTTAGGTAAAGTCTTTATTATAGTATAACTGAAAATAAATGTACACCATATCATAATTGTTTTAAATTAACAATTAATTGGCATGGAAAAAAAATTTTTGTGGTGCCAAGCGCTTGACCAACTGAGCTATATCCCCAGATCAGAATGTGAATTATTTTTCTTTAATTGTATCTATGTCGATATCTACCATATACATAGAGTTGTAGATATTAAGGTTTCTATGAAGGGCTAACTCTTTTTTATTGTTGGAAAAAACTAAGTCCATCAAATATCTCACTCATTCAAATCAGAGACACCAAATTATCAATTGGCTCATTAATTAACGAATTATGATTATTTGTGATACATGTATTTATAATTTAGTTTGTAAATAACTAGACTTTTTTCTAGCTTTAGAACCTTGATGGTGCAGGGGCATATTGCCTCTGGTTTATTTGCAACTTATCTGAGAAGAGAAGATTTATAAAACATTTATAAATGTGCTTAGAGAAAAGAATGCATACATAAATTCTGATAAAATCAAAGCAATTTATTTCAAAATAAGATTGTTTCTTGAAAAAAAATCCAGCTGGAACTGGCATCAATTTTATGGATATGTAATTGATGTAGTAGTTTCTTCCCCATTCTTTTTGAATATGATATGGTATATTTTAAAAATATTTTAAATTATTGGTTTAATATCACTTCTAGCTCTTATGGAATGTCTGTGTTTATAAATCTAACCTTTGGCAACTGATAAGTAGGTCTACTTATAATTGTTTGAAAGTAAGTGTCACATAGATGACACATTTTACATTCCCCCCAAAGTGTCATTTCCCTATATCTACACAGTATTAAATAAATTCTAAATATTTGAGTTCTACAAAAATCTTAAAGAATAAGTGCATAATAAGGCTTAATTTTAGATGCCAATTTGAATGGATTAAGGAATACTTACAAATCTAATAAAACAATATTTTGAGTATGTATGTGAAAGTGTTTCCAGAGGGAATTAGCATGTGAATCAGAATGGACAAGGTGAGGAAGACTAGCCCTCAGTGTGGGTGGGTCCCATCCAATGTGCTCTTGTCCCAAAGAGTACAAAAAGAGAAAATTAGTTGGTATCTCTTCTTGAGAGCTGAGACCCACTCATTTCCTTCTTTGGACATTAAAAGTCCAAGCTCTCTGGCCTGTAGATGTCAGGACTTAACACTAGCTGATCACTTGCCATAATCCTGAGAGGAATTTCCCACATGAATGCCCTCTATTACATCTATTTTCATATTCTATGGTTCTTTCTCTCTGGAGACTCTAATTCATGTATTTTTAACAAATTATTTTTAGATGTTGATGGACCTTTATTTATTCATTTATTTATATGTGGTTCTGAGGATTGAACCCAGTACCTCACACATGTAAGGCAAGCACTCTACCATTGAACCACAATCCCAGCCCCATAATCCATGTATTATTTTGTTTGCTTACTAACATTAACTAAAAAGTTAAAATTAATCTCATATAAGTGGAATCATACATTTGTGTATTTTTGTATTTGTTGTATGTCACTTAATAATATGTCCTCAAAGTTCATCAATGATGTGCCAAATAACAGAATTTCCTTTTATGAAGAATGAACAATATTTTGTTATAAAAGTATATATATCCATACACACAAAAATTTCTTTATTCGTTCATCTATTGATGGACATAATGATTTTACTCAACTGTGGCTATTGTGAATAATACTGTACTGTATCAATAATAGTCAAACTCACAGAAACAGTAGAATTATTTCAGGTCCTACAAAGAGAGAAAATAGGGAAGTTGTTCTAATGAATGTAGAGTTTCAGTTTAATAAGATGAAAAACTTGTAGAGGTCTATTACATAGCAATGTGCATTTGGTTAACATTATCGCACTGTACCCTATAAATAGATAAATAGGTAAATTTTATGTTATGCAGGTTTTACTATAGTTGCTTAGACAGTAAAACAATTTAATATTCATAGAAATATTTAAAAATCTAAACTTAAAGGACATTCTCAAACAGCAGAGATTAAGATGAATATTACTACCTATGACATTCTGATTTCAAACATAGTGAACTCTTCGTTAGCTGCTGTTGAATGTGAGAAAAATCTGACAGTGATGCAATGTTGAGGGAGGAAAGGATGAGGTAGATCTCAACAGCTTGGATAGATTTTTCATGTTCTGAGTGAAAGGCTCCAATTTTTCCTTTATCTTTGCAGTAATATACTGCCATCTCACTAAAAACATGATCTCCATTTTGATTCATTGTGCTGTAACTACTCAGGAAGAGACATATTGAGCCAAGATATATAAGGAAGGACATCATGCAGTGCATATATCTTATTTTTTAAATTCATCTTGAATTTTTCCTACTCTAATTGCCAGCTCCTACAACTTCAAACCATTATCTAGAATAATAGTAATCTTCCTGGGTTTAAGATTTTAGCCACCTGCATCTTGAAAAACATCTTTCAAAACAGGCTGATTTAACAAGTTAATAATGTTAGAACAGTTTTTAATAGCTTTTAGTGTCTCCACATGTTAAAGTAATATAAATGACATGACAGGGTCTATTATCTTCCTTAGAGATTAAATAAGTATATTGAGTTTCAGAAAAAGGCACAAAAGAAATTGCATATTTGTGCACATTGGGAGAATAAAAAGTAAGAAAGCAGGATACCTCAGAAGTTATGGGAACATTATAAGATGTTACTGCATATTCTCCATTTAATGAAGTACAGTGCACTATTAGTCACATAATAAAAACTCTACTTATAGTAGCATTACAATCATGCATCCATATTCATTTAAAGTATTTTAGGTACATTACCAATTAGTATTTGATTTGAACTATTTTCAAATGATAAAGCATCTTTAGACTTAAAGCAAATTATTTGAAATGAATGTGAGTATTTGCATCTATGACCACCAAACTAGAAGACATGGTTGATATAATTTTAATTTCTGATATCAAGGGAAAGAAAGAATAATAGAACCTCTTTTCAATTTGTTAGATTTTTGGCAAGTATCGTAATGTACACTTGGCTAGAAATTTGAATAAAATTTAATGAGAAGTCTGTTAATACACATCTGGGCAGTGTCAATGGCACTCAAGAATGTTGAAATATCCAGGGTCTATCAAGAATGGGAAGCTTTTTTCTTCACCTTAGACCTGCAGGGGCAAGGAACAAAACATGTTATTACTAGACCATGAAATAATGTAAGTAATGATACCCAGAGTGAGCTAGTATGAAAAAAAGTAGAATTTGAAAGGAAGCATCTGTAGCTCTTGACTATAGTCTCTGATCTGTAACTCCAGTAGATAGAATGCAAGAATAATCCAGAGGTCAAGAACATATGAACAAATGCTGTTTGAAGGAGTTAAAGCATTCTTTGCCATACAGAAGAGTAGGAACAGGGGAATATGATCCACCACCAATATACAGTGATTGATATCCAAGCAAGACAATGTTAAATTATTTCAGTACATAAAACACAATGTTATATAATGACACTTAAGAAATAATAAATATAGGTAAAATAAAGTCTAATTAGAATAGGAGATAAAAGTTTGATTTTTATGTCTTTAAGTTAATTAAGGGGCTACTTAAAGAATTAGTATGGCATATTACATTTCTACTAGTACAATGAACGCTATGTGCAAACAAGAGGTTTCAAGAATCAAGAAAATAAATGAACATTAAAGTTGAACATTTTCTCTGTAATAGCTAATTATTCAAACTGTGGCTCTGGAGTGGCCAATTAAATATGTGAAAAGAGTTTTATATTCAAATATTGTATCTATAAGGAGGGAATGTTTGCATATTTTTAGCTACTGAAGTATGTATAACAAGAGTTTGAAAAAAATATTCTTAAATCATTTTCCAAACTTCATATTAAAGAATATAATACTTCTGGAGATTTTTTCTTAAAGATACCTTAGAGTACTTGACTTTTAATGTTTACCTAAAATCCCTCAATTGGAATTTTCTTGGAAGATAAAGAATCAGAGGTCAGATATTAAAACAAATACAGAAAGTTGAACATAGTTCTCCTAGTTTTCAATCCCCTATTACTAATAATCATTTTTCCAAGTACACTCCTTTCTCCTATTCATGTTAATTATATTGAGTTATATTGACGGTTAATGACATAGATTATTAGTTTTCTACCTTATATCATATTCTAGTAAAGCACTCCATGTAATACAAAGTGCAATAACTCTAGTTAGTTATTTCAGAGATGTAAACAAAATCTGTTATGATCAAGATCAGAAGAAAGGGGGTGGGATTGTGGCTCAGTGGTAGAGCGCTTGCCTCTCATGTGTGAGGCACTGGGTTCGATCCTCAGCACCACATAAAAATAAATCAATAAAGATATTGTGTCCACCTACAACTAAAGAATATTAAAAAAAATCAGAAGAAAAATAAAAATCTTCACATTGATACAAATAATTACATAAACTACTCAATAAAATATTGCAAATTGAAATGACAGTTCATGCTAAACTTCAATAACTTTATGACTCAAAGTGATTGTTAACATCTGTACAACTCATTGAAAAGACAATATCTGTAGCTTATTATTAAAGGCATTGAAGTGATAAGAAATTAAATGAATTCTTCACTTTTGTCATCTGGGAAATCTAAAGTCACTTCAATTTAAAACATCCTCCAGAGGAAAAGGTAAAAGTTTTTGGCTTATATGTTCAATATTTTATTTATTTAGGTTTTTTTTTTTTTTAATGTGGTGTTGAGGATTGAACCCAGTGCCTCATACATGCTAGGCAAGTGCTCTACCACTGAACCACACTCCCAGCCCATCAATATTTTATTTGAAGTTCAAATACTTTTGAAATATTTGCAGAAAAAATTGCAAAAAGTACTTTTAAATGTTTTCTGATCACTCACTTCCATGGGTCAAAAATATAAGCAAAGTTACAAAAATAATAAATATTAAAATAAATACTAGCATTTTTATAAAAATTAGAAGTATAATATCTAACATCAGAGCAGCAAAAACAGACCGGAGACCAATAAAAAGGACAAGAGAAACAATAAAAACTTGAAAGAAAGTGAAACAACAATAAATAAATATTGAGAAAAAAACAAGCATGTTGAAATTGTCCAAAAATATAAATAATTACAATAAATATAATGGAACACATGTGGCTTATTAAAATGGTTGATTTGTTTGATAGAGAGCTAATTCTTCTAATGGCTTCCACAATTAGCATTCAAACCCTACCTTACTGGCTCCAGAGCACAACTCAATGGTCTCCTACCTCTGGTAATCTCTTTTGGTGACTGAATTAGAAAGCCAACTCTGGATTGTTTGACCTCAGCTGGGAATAGACATGTCAGGAGACTCAATAGTTTTGTTACTCTGAACTTGACTATGAATGAGCATGAATGAGCATGAAAATTGTCCTATGTATGTATTTTGAGCTTGCAAATGTATTTTAGCAAAATAAAGAATTTCACATATTCAGAAAAAATAAAATTGATTAACAGCATTTCATACTCATCAAAGAAATAGTAATATAAAAGCATAAGCTTAACTCCAAACTCACAATATTCAGGTAGAAAAATTGGGCAAAACAATAGAAGTGCACAATTTTACAAATGTGCTAGAAAAATTCAATCATTTCTTTTCTCGGAAAATTAGATATTAAACAGTTAAGGAATCATTAGGAAAGCAGAACGTTTGTATGCACCAAATGATAAAATTGAGCAAATACTTCATACACAATTCTTAACCCAATACAAGAGTGTGTCCTCTGAATTTTTTAAAATATTGAATGTATGGGTGCTCTGCCACTGACTTACTCTCCCAGAACTCTTTTTAAAATTTATTTATTTAATTTTTTTGAGACAGGATCTTACTAAGTTGTAGAGGCTGGCTTCAAACTTGAGATCCTCCTGTCTCAGCCTCCTAAGTTACTGTGATTACAGCATATTTCACTGTACCCAGCTCCCAAAAACATTTTATAGAAAGAAAAAATATTAAGTAAATACCCTAATGCAACATTATTTTGTGTAATTTAAGTTAATTATGCAAAATATTATTGCTTATAGTTTGCTAATATATTAAGTTGTGAATTCTTTTTTTTTAATATTTTTTAAATATACATGGACACAGTGTCTTTATTTTGTTTACTTATTTTTATGTGGTGCTGAGATCGAACCCAGTGCTTCACACGTGCGAGGCAAGCACTCTGCCACTGAGCCACAACCCCAGCCCATAAGTTGTGAATTCTTATCCAATTTATGATAGTGGTTGTCTCAGTGTGAATGGAGTCAAGTACTATTGGGAAGATTGTCAAGAACTTAGTCAACTTTATCAGCAAGATTTCATTCCTTTAAAAAATTAATGAAAATAACAAAATATGCAAAATAAAACTTTATTATCTCTATGGTAAGTAGAATTTTAAATGACCCTAAAGACACATTCTCTGGTGTAATGCTCTCTTCTAGAGTGTGGTGGGGCCTAAGAATATCATGGGATATCACTCCTATATTCCTATGGTTATATTGTTTTATATAGCACTGGGATTCTACAAATGGAATTAAGAGCCCTCATTAGTGTAAGTTAACTAAAAAGATGGCCTGCTGAGTAGTTCTGACCCAATCAATTGAACAAATCAAAATAAGAGCCTGGAAGCAACAGAGATGATCTCCTTATCTCTCTCTCTCTTTTTTTTTTTTTTAACTGAGGTTTGAACTCAAGGGCACTTGACCACTGAGCCACATCCCCAGCTCTATTTTGTATTTTATTTAGAGACAGGGTCTCATGAGTTGCTTAGTGCCTCACTTTTGCTGAGGCTAGCTTTCGAACTCTGATCCTCCTGTCTCAGTTTCCCAAGCCATGGCACCCTGTCATCTCCTATCTCTTAAAGAAAACAATATAGTGATTTCTAGAACTTCAAGGACCTGAATTCTGCCAATAACAGCCTTGTGATCTTGAAAAAAGACCCTGAGCTGCAGATGATATCCCAGCTCCAGCTGACACCGCGAATATAGCCCTGTGAGAGCCTGGGACTAGTTCCATAATAAATATATGCTGATTTAAGAAACTACATTTATGGTGATTTGGGATATGGCAATATGACAATAATGCTGAAACTAATGTGGCAATATCTTGTAACAGAGAAACCCTCTGGAAAATCATGAAACAGTTTTCTTTTAACTAGTTTTTATTGCCTTAGGCAATTGATTTAATATCTCCCGGTCTGAAGGGGTGCTTTTATACTGAAAGTATCCAAATCCCTTAAAGTTTGAAAGATTAAGCTTAAACTCCAAGAGCTGAGAGAGAGAGGGAGGGGGAGGGAAAAGGAGAGAGAGAAGGAGAGAGAGAATTTTTGCTAAATGTAGGGGGATATTTCCAAGTATTGATTATTACATTGATTAATTTATTAGAACATTGCTTGCGGGCATTGCAGTCCGTCTGGAGCCAGGGGGTCAAAGGGGCACCCCCACATTCACCTAGCCGTGGAAGTTGGGAAGAGTTGGAGCCTACTAGCCACCCATTCTCAGCCCTCAGCCGCTGCAGGACAATCAGTACAGTCAGAGCAGGCACCCGTTTATTTGTGGAACAAGCATTCAACTTGCAGGGCCGTTTGGCCAATCAGAGACAATGCACGTAGGCAACAGCTGTCCATGTGGCAAGGCAGGTAAGCCCCCTGAATTCTGTCCAAGATCTGCATGTTTGTGGAACCAACAGTAAACCAATCACATAGTTCCTCCTTCCTTTGTGCCTTTCCCATTTACACACAATGGCTAGTCATAAGTGCATAGTGTAGAGCTAGCTCCCTACAATTGCTCGTTTGATTAATAGAGAGAGTAGCAGGTTCATTTACTCATTTTGGACTTTTCCAAATATTACTTAAATATCTCCCACACAAGCTAGGTGGTAATAACACACTAAGAGAGAGTCACTTTCCTTTTAGTTTTGATTACTTGATAGTCTGTGATAAACTGGGTGGACACTACACAGGTAGACAGGTAGCATTCTTGATAAAAGGAGAGGTAAGTGAAGACCGACTGAATAAAGTTCACCAAGTCGAAGACAGGCATTCAGGAGTATGAAATCTCTTTTCATCCTGAAAAAAGATGGCAGATAAAGGTCTGAGGTTGTCAATGAACTTGGTAAGGTGAAAATATCACAACTGTGCTCTCTGGTTTGATGAAACAGCTCAAAAGGTAGAGTTCATACATGTGAGATAGGATAACGGAAACTAAGAAAGGTTATAAAATGTCTGGTATATTATTGTAAGTAATTTAGATATTGCCATAAATGATAGTAATGTTTTTAATTGTTGTCTCAGTTCAGACTACTATAACAAAGTAACTTAGTCTGGCAGTTTATAAATGACAGAAATTTATCTTTGACAGCCTGGAAGCTGAAACTCTGTGACTATGGGCCAGCATGGCTGCATTATGATGAGGACCCAATTCTGGGTGGCCAAAGTCTCAATGTGTCTTCACTTGGTACTGTGGGCAGGGGAGAAAAGCTCTCATATTTCTTTAAAGGAACACTCATCTAACTCATAAGGGCTCAATACTCATGACTGAATAACCTGCCAAAGTCCCACATCCTGATATCAGCACACTGAGGATAAGAAATTTTAACATAGAACTTTAGAGGTGACAAAGATATTCAATCCATAACTGATGTTATGGTAGTAGTAATTTTTTTGTCTGACTTAATAAAGTTAGAACTCTCCCTGTTATGGGAAATTACTGATAGTTTTTAAACCTATGTATAGAATAATTTAATTGCATTATTAAAATAGGAGAAATGTTTATGTAATGATAGATTTCAAATAACAGATACAGAACTAATTTTTAAAAGATATAAAGAGACATATCCCAGAGTAAAGTCAGCAATAGTGGGTATGGAGAGAAAGGAATGTATTAAAGAAATATGTAGAAGACAAAGCATACAGGAATGTATCACAAATTTAATAAGACAGTAATCAAGACAGGTATGAGGTAATCTCTTATTGTGGTTCTGGTTGCACTTCCCTAGTGATTAGGGATGCCAAATACGTTTTTTGTGTATATGCTGGTAATTTTCTGTCTTCTTTGGAAAAATGTCTACTCAAGTTGTCACCAAAGAAAAGATGTCTCTGAGGAGGGGTGCAAGGAGTTCCTGGAAACAAGAGGGAATTAGACAGATTCAGGACCAGTGATGTTCTTGGCATGCATGACAAAAAAGAATTTCAGCACATTTCAGAAATACAGAGTTTTATTTAGGAAAGTAGTACACATTCAAGAGAGAATGTGAGCAATTTCAAGAGAGAGATGTCTTAGGGTAAAACAAGGACTATGCATCCAAGAGAGACTGCAGGCCATCTCAAGAGTGAGAGATGCAATTCTAGCATTCTCAACTCTTCTTTTAAAGGAAACTTGGTGAGGGCAGGCATGGAAAGTTATGTAGGAAGGATATCAGTTCAGTGATCTCAAGACAGATTTTGGTGGTCTGATCAATCTCAGCATTCTTTGGCTGAAGTGGTCTTTATTATCTGATCAATATAAATTCTCCTGAATTTTAGGATACTCAAGATGTTTTTTTCTCTCTTTGCTTAATCTGTTTATTGTATTAGTAGGGAGGTTATTAACAATGCACAGATTTACAGATTCCCCAGGAATCTCTGGATAACTGGCCTAAGGAAATAGACTGAATGAGAGGTGTGTTGTAGGCCTGAAAAACTACACAGAATTTTAAATTAAAATTTGATTTCCTTGTCCTTTGTACTGGGGGGGAGAAGTTCCGGTGATTGAACTCAGGAGCACTTGACAACTGAGCCACATCCTCAGCCCTATTTCGTATTTTATTTAGAGACAGAGTCTCTCTGAGTAGCTTAGCATCTTGTTGTTGCTGAGGCTGGCTTTGAACTCATGACCCTTCTGTCTTAGCTTCCCAAAGTGCTGGGATTACAGGCATGCAATACTGTGCCTGGCACCTTGTCCTTTTTTTATGTTGCCTTTCTACCTACTTATTTCTTTCTCCTATCTCAAGATGTTTTGCATATTTTTACTTTTTTATTCCTTTTTATTTGCTTTTTGCTGCAAAGCACTAACTAAAGTAATTGAAGGAGACAGAAAGAAATGGAAATATATCCTATGTTCTTGGTTTGAAAAAAATGACATTGTTAAAATGTTCGTACTACCCAGGGCAATTTATATTAAGATGCCAATGACACTTTTTCACAGAAATAGGAAAAAACTTCTAAAATTTATATAGAGGCATAAAAAGATACTAAATATCCCAATCTTGAGAAAGACAAAGAAATTTGGAACAATCACTATTCCTTTTTTCACATTATCTTACAAAGCTATAATAATCAAAAGAGTATGGGACTAGTATAAAAACTGACATAGACCAAAAGAACAGAAAGCAAGCCTAAAAGTAAGCCCAGATGTTTAGTGGGAACTAATCTTACAAGGGCACCAATCAAAAGCAATGGGGAGAGAACATTCTTCTCCATTTCTCATGTTGGGAAAACTTGCATATTTATAGGTAGCAGAATAAAACTGGAAACTTGTATTAGCCTTACAAAAAATCAACTCAGAATGAATGGAGTATCTGATTCTAATACTTGGAATGTATACTCCTAGAAGACAATATAGGGTAAAAGCGAGGTTGTTTAGATTAGAGGAAGCCAGATAAGTAAATTCTGAGGGAGATTCACAAGGCCCTCTTTCTCTTAGGTATTCTTCATTCTTCTGTTCTTCCTTATATGTGGCTTTCTGCATGGGACTTGGCAAATCATCATTATTCCTACTTCTATTATCCAGAAATATGAACAACAATATCCGTGGGCTAAAGGGCTAACACCTGTGCATATTCATAACAACTGTGTGTAGACTCATTCAACCTTTAGATGTGGTGGTATTTCTGCCATTGGGCCTGGAGTACTTCCTAGGCTTCAATTTCATTGCTATTTTTTGCTTTCAATTTTGCACTAAGACAAACTTAAAATGCCCATTTAGTGGGCATTTACTTTACTAAATTTACTTTACTAAAATAAATTTTAGTAAAATTTAATTTACTAAAAGTAAATTATTATTTACTTCACGTGTTTTTTTTTCTTATGAAATGGATTGCATAGGAAATTCCTCCATTTCTTTTAATGTGTGACAATACTACAGTTATTTTAAAAATACTCCCTGAAATAAGGGAGATTTACATATGTAGTAAAAAAAACATCATTTCGCTAAAGTTATTTAGATGATAGCAGCATTCTTGTTTCCTGACAACAGTATCTTTTCAAAGTGCTCTTGTAAATATTGAGGTATTAAATAGACTGGTAAACATTGCTCTATAGTTTCTAGATGCTCTTGTAGATAATGACAAAATGTATGTGCTCATCTGTATGATATTCTGCTAAGAGATCATTTATAATAATTCATTGCATTGTTCTCTTTTTCTTTATTCTATCTTCTCTGTGGCCACGAACACATCTACACATTGTTAAAATCTATTTCAAACAGTGAAGCAACACATTTTAGAATTATGCCAGTGCTTTGTAATACTAAGTGCCTCATCAATGATGTGAGTATGTAACCAAAAACAAGCTGAGATCCTTCAATTCTCAAAAGTTCCTCTGTTTTATGATGAAATGAAAATGAAATCATAAGAGATTGAATACTAATACATGCAACCAAGTCATTCTATTTACATGTTTTGCAGCTATGCTATCAGATGATGAAGGGTAGATATCATAGTGAATATTCCACTTCTTTTCTTTCAGAAAACATTCATATGTAAAATTTTCTAAGATAAAAATATGTATTTGCATAGGATAAGTAGACTCCTTCAAATGTACCAATAACATAATCCAAAAGTTTTATTATAGCCTAAATTTTTAGAGTTTGCAGTTATTGAGGATTCTATTAAAAATATTCTAGACACAGAGACTGAGTATTAGGTTAAGCATTGCTACAAGTAGGTCTGTCTATTCCTGGGATTGCAATTACAAAAAATGACCACCATTCACAATGCCACCAATATTTCTATCCTTCTATTTGAAGTATATTTATCACAGTTCTTATTCTCATCTTCTACCTGATTGACCTGTTGCATGTACAGTTATCTGATTATTTCTTGCCACATAACTATATTTCATGAGAACAAAAACCTTGCTGTGATACTTTTCCTTTATGAAGTTATTTTTATAGATATCAACTAACAATTTTCTTGAACACCAGTAATAAAATGAAGTTAAAATGGGGTAAATTCTGTGTTGGCAGTGGATTTCACCTGTTTCTTTGGTAGAGTACAATCACATTCATTTTGCTTAACCTGATTCTAGCCATAACCCCAGGGGTCAGTTCTGTGCAATTTTTACTCTCATATTGATGTTACCTCAAATATACTCCACGTGTCTTGGTTTTTCACAGGGCTACTTTTGAAACCATGAAAGCCTACCCAAATGTGGGTTGGAACTATGCAGGTCTTAATTTCTTCAAAGGCAATCCTCAATCAGCAGATGCTGGTAACAAGTAGGCAAGTGTCCTCGTGTCCTGACCTTTGGACAAATATGGGAGACATCAGCGTGAGCCTCTGGGCTTGCAGCAGAATGGAAGCCCTGCAGTCTATAGCAGTGACCTCGATGTTGAGCAATTAACATGGATTTTCACCTTACCTCTTTTCTCTCTTTTCTAGGATTACCTTTTAATATCCTGCCAACACACCTTTGTCTTTGTCTCTAATTTGAATTGTTGACCAGTGTGGTGACAGTATCATTAATGAAATGCAGTAAGTTTTCAAGATGAGGAAGTTATTCCTGACTTTAACCTTTTTGAAGTTATGTAAGTAACTTACTTAAGTAAGTAAGTACAGAAGTTATGCTTCCTTTGTAAAATCTATAAAATTATGTAGATGCCTTTTAAAATGTAGCATAATTTTAAACCTATTATCTCATATTAAGGTAACAAAATCACGATATTACGTGGAGAAAAAGGGCATTGAAGATTTTTCTACTTTGTAACTTGTCATATTCCAATGTAAAATATGTTTCTATTTTAAATTTGGACTATATGAATATATTCAATTACTCTTTATGTTTTCATACAACTTTATATTAGATATAAGTAGATTAAAAAGGGCTTCATATTATCAAATAGTCACAGAGTATTAAATGATTCAGAAAAAACAACAATAAAAAGATAAACAGCTGAACAACCCCAATGGAAAGCAAAGAGAACCATCTGAGGAAGAGTACTTGTGTGTGCACACATGCACAGACACCCACACCTGTTTTGTAAAACTCCATGGCAAATTAAGTGAGTAGTGATCTTGGCCTCGTCAGACAGAAGGAAGGTGGCTATAAAGGACTTTAGAGGAAATAAGCAGCACATCTCATTTTTGGAAACTTGGATCTGTAACTTTGTAGTCATATTTGAAAATTTTTAAATTTCTTTAATATCACAACCATCCATGTTTATAAAATAAAGCTAATAAGAGTTTCCTAAAATGTTATTATAAAAATTAGAGAAACAATTTTACATATTTTGAAGTGTCCAGCACAGAGCAAATACTTAATAATTATTAGCCTAAATAACATTTTGAAAAATTAAAATATGCATTTCAAAAACTGTAGAAGATAAACATATTCAGTTCACCCAATAAAATTCTTTTAGGTTGAAATAAAATATGAGAATGAAGATTTGAGCCTTAACACACACACACACACACACACACACACATATATATATATATATATGTGTATAAAAAGCTCACTAATAATAGTTGGAAAACCAGACCTGGTAGAACACAAGATATAGCAACATATTGTCTAAATGTACAAATGTAAAGGAAACTGATCCAAAAAAAAGATAATATAGTAATAGAAAAATATGTTCTGGAAATATATGAGGCAAATTAAAATCAGAGTATCAAATTCAAGTCAGAATATAGAGAGGTAATCATACAAAACCCATAACTAATATAATGGGCATTATAAAATGACAATAGTTGGAGAAGACATAATGGTTATGATTACATAATATAATCTAACATATAAAACAACAAAAAGAATTACAGGAAGCATGATCTAACAGCAGTCTAAATGGAGATTTTAAGAAACTCTCTCAATGATTATAGATCAAGTTACAAATAATCAAA
>PVHX01030695.1:0-15612 GCA_004024805.1 Geosciurus inauris | reverse complement strand
TGCTTTGAGGATGGAGATAATGGACCAAAATGTAATCATATTCCCCATCCTCCTTTGATGAGACAGACCCCATTCTCCCTTCCACATTCTTTATCAGCTGATTGGACATGGTATTGCTTGTGCTTAGAAAGTAGCTAAGTGATCATTCTCTTGTGGTAGGCATTTTTGGAAGTGGGAAATTCTTGTTGAGGAAAGTGGAGATCCAAGGTCCGTATCAAGTTGGAGATGATGGAAAGAATATTTTAAAAGCAAGCTGGATGTGGTGGCACACACCTGTGATCCCAGCAGCTCAGGAGGCTGAGATAGGAGGATTTTGAGTTCCAAGCCAGCCTCAGTGATGGTGAGTTGCTAAGCAACTCAGTGAGACCCTGTCTCTAACTAAAATACAAAATAGCAAAATAGGGCTGAGGATGTGGCTCAGTGGTCGAATGTCCCTGAGTTCAATCCTTGGTACCAAAAACAAGCAAACAAACAACAACAACAAAAAAAAAAACCAGAAACCAGGGCTAATTAAGATAGGAGGAAATCTGGCTTCTGGAAGAACTGGTTTCCAACTGTTGCATTACTGCTGTTGGTAACTCAAATAAGGAGGACACCTTACGTAAAGCATAAGAGAAGGCAAAAATCAAGCTCCCAATATAAGGAAAGACAAGGCTGTAAGTTTATAAGAACTCCTGTGTTGGCAATGGAGCAGTTGCACATTAGTCCGCTAGGGAAGTGAAGCTGTATCAGGAAATGAATGTGGCTTAAGTTCACAATTCTGTAATTGTTCCTGGAGTATCCTATCTAAATGGGTAAAATGGTGAGTACAGTGTCTTCTGGCAAGTCCATTGCCTCTCATTAACGGGAAACTTGAGTGTGTAAGCTGGGAATGCACTGGCCTTTTACCAATTGAATTGTCACAGTAGCAATTTCTCTTCATACTGTAGATGACTTTTGGGAAGTGAAAATTTGTGATCTGTTTGATTCAGAAGCTATATAATTCATCACAGGTCATGGAGAACAAATGACAGGTTCTAACCAACTACTTAAATTCAGAGCTGCCCAACCAAATCTTTCCTGGAAGTATTTAGTACTTCTTTACCATCTGTTGTCTCTCCTTCTTCTTTTTTTTTCCATAATGGAGACTTAACCAGGGGTGCTTAACTACTGAGCTACTTCCCCAGCCCTTTTCAAATTTTTTTTTAATTTTGTGAGAGGACTTTGCTAAATTGCTGAGGCTGATGTCCAACTTGTGATCCTCCTGTCTCTGCTTCCCGAGTTACATGAAATTCTTAACTAAAAACTAGTTGAATTGAGGATTTGTGCTTTCAACTTCACTCATTTATACTGATGGAGGTGGGAAGGTGAACATGAAGCTCCCTCAAAAAGATGACTGCCTTTGTAGCAGATCTTAGACAGTAAAATCACCACATTGCTTTTCAACCTTTGTTAAGGGCACCCTGACACTAGGAACTCCTTCATGGTGAGAACTTGATCTTCTTCCTCTAGATCTTCATAAACAGTGATTGCATGTTTCTGTAGATAGCAAGCCAACAATCAGTGGAATTATATAAACTATTTGGTCTCCTGTCTCTTGACAATTTAGACTCTAGATTGTGGGAAGTAGAAGGCACCTTCTACTATGTTTTCTTCCTCCAGTACTTCTTCAAGCACACTCATTTGGTTCTAAAGTCAAGCCCATAGAATAGGCCAGAAGCCTCCAAATGTGTCCCCACCTGAGAAGCAGCAGCCACACTGTCTTCTACTCAGGACACTGTATTCTGTTGTGATGGGCAGATGCTAAAGAGACCAAGTTTTCTGTCAGAGTGTAAGTTTTCTTCAAGGCAGAGATCAAATGAATCTTGATGTTGAATGCCATAGTTGTTTATTAATGATAATCATTACCATTTGTGTTATACTTTACATTTTCAAAATAATTTATGCTAACAGAGGAACTAAAAGAGAAAGAGGGCCCTGACTTAGCCCATAGTAGACATTATGAAGAATCCTGACACTCGTATGACTTAACTATGTGACTAGTTACTTCTCTTTGCGACTGTTCTCGCAATTGTAAAGTGGAAAAAAAATGCCTTTATACTAACCTTGTAAGGTTGTTGCAGGAATTAAATGTGATAATAGATTTCAATCTTGTAGCACAGGGACACAAAGTTGAAGTTAGGGCTCTGTACATTATTATTATGTCTCTGCTCTTCAAAAAGCATAGGAATCATCCTGTGATTCTGCCGTAAGAAGAAATTCTTTTAAAATTTACATTGTCTGAATTTTTCTCATTGTGTGCATTTTTGATAAACTGATATATATTACAATTCCTACCCATCATAAATGTAACATATGCTATTTTCTCACTTTATTGCTTAAGCTTCATTAGTAGATTGAGTATTGTTAGGATTCCAAATTATTTGAAGCTTTCACATATCCAGATGGTAGCCTTATCTTTCTTTTTTATACCCTGGCAAGTGTATGATTAACAAATCAATGTGTGTGTGCCTTTGTGCACATATGCACAAAAGAGACAGTCTTTTTTTTATAATTTTTTTTTAGTTGTAGATGGCAACAATATCTTTATTTTTATTTTTATGTGGTGCTAAGGATCGAACCCAGTGCCTCATGCGTGCAAGGCAAGTGCTCTACCACTGAGCCACAACCCCAGCCCCAGAGACAGTCTTATAAAGAATTCAAAATACTATATTTGGACTACCAACTACAATATTTAATGTTATGAAGTTGAAAACGAGTAAAGCAGAAGATTCACTGAGCCTTATATGAGACAGGGACTTGCAGACTCATCTAATTCCACTCTTCTATCACTCCTCAATAAAAATTACTTATGCCACATCTCTGACAGGTATTCATCTAGCTTGTGTTTAAATACTCCAGGTAATATCAAGATCACTGCTTTACAATGTAGCCACTCCCATTTCCATGGCCCTTATGCAGTTCTCATGGGGATGAGATGAGAATATCATGAAATGGCATATCAATAGTGGACTATAGTGCTGGGCACTTTGAAAAAATTTATTAAATGTAACCTATAATCCTTATCACTTAGTAGACTAATTATTAGGAATTTATGTCCTATATTGAACCATAAGCTGCCCCCTGAGTCCTAGCTTTGCAATAAAAAACACATCAGAGTAAGTCTAATCTTTTTTACACATGATAGTCCTTTAGATATTTAAATATAGTTCCCATGCTCCCAAGTTTTCTCCAGTCTATGCTAAATCTATTGGTTACTTCAAATTGTCCCTCATAGGAAATGGTTTCCAAAAACTTCACCCTATTCACTTCTCTCTAGTGATGTTCAATGTTACTTTTATCTTCTGCCCATCAAAACAGAATATATTGTACCAAGTAGAAGACAATGTGGCTGCTACTCCTCAACCATTAGAGTCTATACAGTGGTTTTACTAATACAGCCTGAGTTATATTTGTTTTTCTAGGAGCCACTTCATGTTATTGGCTCATATTAAAGATGCAAACTGAGCCACATAGGTCTTTGTAACATAAGCTATAGTTACATCATAGTTCCTTTAATCTGTTCTATAGTCACACACCCTTTTGTCCACATTGTTTTTCATTTTCATATATTTGGGCCAGTTAATTCAGGTAGATATAATAATTAACCCAGAAAATAGCAATATTCTCTGTGTTCTACCTCAGAACATTTTCAGCAGTCTATTAGTCCATGCTGGTTTTCACCTTAGCCCCATTTCAGGGAAGCAATAGTTGATTCTCTTGAATGTACATGGTTTGATCCTTTCTGTTTTCCAGAGCCTCCATCCTCTGCTGAGTTCTGTCCTATCTTCAGACAAAATCATATTCTATAAACATTTATGTGGCTGTGTCATTGTAGTATGCTGATTTTAAATCCTTTGGGTATAAACCGAGGAGTGGTATAACTGGGTCTAATGGTGGTTCCATTCCAAGTTTTCTGAGGAATCTCCATACTGCTTTCCAGATTGGCTGCACCAATTTGCAGTCCCACCAGCAATGTATAAGTGTACCTTTTCCCCACATCCTCACCAACATTTATTGTTGCTTATATTCTTGATAATTGTCATTCTGACTGGAGTAAGATGGAATCTCAGTGTAGTTTTGATTTATATTTCTCTAATGGCTAGAGATTTTGAACACTTTTTCTTTTTTTTTTACTTTAATTTTAATTTTTTAATTATTTTTTCTAATTTTTTCTCAAAAATTGCATTTTAATACATGTTATCAAACATAACAGAAAAAAACAAATTTTCAGAAGCTGTACACACTGTTCACTGAAAACATTTGTTGAGGCAAATAGAAAAAATTGTTACAATCATAATGTTTCTAACTTTGCACAAGATTATAAGGAGTTTAAATTGAACATTTTTTCATATATTTGTTGATTGATCATATTTCTTCTTCTTTGAATTGTCTGTTTAGTTCCTTAGCCCATTTATTGATTGAGTTATTTGGGGGGTTTTTTGGTGTTAAGTTTTTTGAGTTCTTTATATATCCTTGAGATTTATCAATGTTCATAGCAGCTCAATTCATAATAGCTAAACTATGGAACCAACTTAGGTGCCCTTCAAAAGATGGATGGATAAATAAAATGTAGTATATACACACAATGGAATATTACTCAACCTTGAAGGAGAATGAAATTATGGCATTTGCTGGTAAATGGATGAAACTGGAGAATATCATGCTAAGTGAAATAAGCCAATCCCAAAGAACCAAAGGCAGAATGTTTTCTCTGATATGCAGATGCTAGTTCACAATAAGAGGGGGGCTATGGAAGAATAGAGATTCTTTGGATTAGACAGTGGGGAATGAAGGTAGAGGAGGGGTATGGGGGTAGGAAGGACAGTAGAATGAATCAGACACTATTACCCTATGTGCATATATGATTACACATCTGGTATAACTCTACATCATGTACAACCAGAAGAATGAGAAGTTATACTCCATTTATGTATGATATGTCAAAATGCATTCTCCTGCCATATATAACTAATTAGAACAAATTTTAAAAGGAAAAAAGCATACTCTAATGTAGTTTTTCAAGGTAGTGTAATGACTAGGAATGATTAATACATTAGGAAGAGGATGAGCTTTAAGAGAAGGCAGACTTGGGTTTAAATCCTGGCAATGCCTCTTCCTAGCTTTGGATACTCCATTTAAAACCTCTCTTAGCCCTTTCCTGTGGCTTTAGGATTTCAACTAGACAGTTTATGTACAATAGCACCTAGAAGATAATAAATGGTGTTAACACTTATTTTTGAAACTCAGTTCTATCCTCTAATAAGTATACTCTCTAGCTTTATCTACCATTATGATAAGCAAGCTTGTGACGCCTTCACCCCAGATTCATAGATTAAAATATTAAGCAAGACATGGGAAAGTAGGGAACTCTATAGCAATTATTTGGGACTTTTCTTCAAATTGTTGTCAATCCATTAGTTATCACTCTTTGATCAGTGTTTCAACCAGTTAGGAATCTAGGCAATGAATTTATCATCTGATCTGCATTCTTTTTAATAAGGCAATTGAATAGCTTTGCTATAAAGCTGTCATTCTAGTATCCCTTTAAAAGAAACAAAAGAAATTATCTTTACTTAACCAGACGTGTTCTTACACTGGCTTCACTGCAGCAATTACTGGCCTAAGTGCTTGTATGTCATTTGCTTAAAAAGCCGTTCTTTAAATAGTGACAGCTAACAAGCCCAGCAAGCTGTCATTTTTAGGATCTGGGTGTCCCCTCCCTTTGAAAAAGAAAAATAAAAAGACATAAGAATGATGCTACATGTGGTCATAAAAGATGTCTTCCCAAGCTTTCTTTACTTTAAAAGCAATACTGCAACCTACCCTGGGCAAAGGAAAATTTGAAGACTACTATAAAACACTTGATTTGGCATAGGTTTCTGGAGATATTTAGAACTACACAGTTAACCGAATACTTTTCTTTTTCAGAAACAGCTATTTTGACTCTCTTGAGTTCCTTACATTTAAATATTACATTGTTCTCTCTCCCTGCCCCACCCCTTTAATTATTGTAGCCATCTGTTTTTCTGGTACTTAGGGGAGGCTCATTGGTTAGTAATTACAGCTATGTCCCTGGGCTCCTATTTTGAAAATGTGCTCTACACTCATGACCTTCCAGACTCAGGTAACAGTTGCTGTGTCCTGAGATTCTGTTTCTTATCATTGTTGGCGCCTGTTATTTTCTCCTGTTTTAGTCAAGCCAGGGATTTACTTCCCTAGGGTTTCTCAGAATACTCTTTAGTATATCCAACCCTTTGCTTAGATGTCCCTGACCTCTTATTAGAATGTGATTATACCCAGGGCCTTGAGGACACAATGCTAATCTGAATTTACCATCCATCAGAAAGTATATAAGGGAGAGCAAATGTGCCCAGCATACCATGCCTTAAGAAATGCTCCTAGAGGGAGAAAAGGAGAGAAGCTGGAAGTGTCAAGTGCATAGAGATAAGAATGAACAATTTGCAGGCTTGAGCCACTTTTGCCAGCAGTTTGCTAAGTGCCCTTGAGCTGATTCCTGTGGTTCCTTTTCTGTAGTCAGAAAGCACATGTAATCCCCACAGGGAGTCACTCTCTTCAGACCAACCATGAAGGTAGGTCCTGCAGGATCTGACCTTAATTTTCCTCATTTCTATTCAACACTGTCCTTCACTCTGTCCCCATGACTATAATCATCATGGTTTTTTAAATCAAATTTTGAATGAACGAGTAAAGCAAGTGATTGGCTATTTTTTAAGTTTTTGTGTTTATATGGAAAGACTTGCCAAAGGTATATAAATGAATTATAATTCATTGGATCACTTTTATTACAGCTCCATTTAATAACCGTTTGCCATGTACCAGCACTTTGCCTATGACTCATTGGGATTACAGCATGAGACTCCTCATTACAGCCCCATTTTACCAAGGAGTAAACTAAGTCTCAAGAGGTTAATTAACTAACCCAAGTTATATAGTGCTAAGCCGGAGACTCAAACTCAGATTTGTCTGATTTTCGAGCCCTTCTTGACTACTGTTACTCCTACCTTCAGTGCCATTTTATTCCTAAGAGAGCAGAATGCTATGAAAGTTAGCTTTCTGCCAGAACACTTAGGGTTAATTGTAGCTCTACTGCACACTCTCTCACTTCCCTCCATTCACATCAGTATCATCATAGATGTGCAATCTCATCTATGTCTACCCTTTTTGTTGGTTTGTTTGGGGGGTACCAGGGATTAAACCCAGTTGTGCTTAACCAGTGAGCCACATATCAAGCCTTTTTATTTTTTTATTTAGAGACAGGACCTTGCTAGTTGCTTAGGACCTCGCTAAGTTGCTGAGGCTGGCTTTGAACTTGTGACCCTCCTGCCTCAGCCTCCCAAGTTGGTTACAAGCGTGCACCACTGCATCCAGCTATGCCTATCCTTTGCTTTATCCTTTTCTGTTTGAGCACACTTTATTTGTCCTTTAATTTGGAATCATTCTCTTCCTCCACTCTGCCAATTTAGTTCACCCATTCCATGAATGTTGAATTCATTTCCACTTTTTCCATAAATAATTCTTTTAATTCTTCTCCTTGCCACTATAGCATTTATTGTTGTGACTACACTATTTAGCACTTCATTTTACAGTATTTATTGCCTATGTGTCTCTTTGAGGTCAAGAACCATGTTTTATATTTTTATATCCCCATAACACTTGCACAATTATATAGATGTCCAGTAAATATTTACATTAAGTCTAGTAGCTATATAATGATCAGTTCTATCCTGATCATTATACAATATTTTCTCAGAGTCCTCCTAGACATTCATCCAATTATGAGAAATTAAACCATGTCAGAAGTCTTCAAATGATTATAAAATTACTTTGCATTATCTAACACCAATACTAAAATCCCTGTTCTTTAACTTGGACTCCTAACATCTAATAATTAAATATAACAGAACAGTTGGAAAAATGTGTTGGTGATTGACTGAACCAGTCAAGATGGCTTCTGCTCTCAGCTCTGCCACTTACCCTGAGATTTGAAATATGTTATTAACTTTTCTGAGCCCTGGTTTCCTTATCTGGTAAATGGGGATAATAATCGCTGTTTTTATCTTAGTAAATTAAAAAAATATAAATGAGAAAATGCATTTATTGTCATGTGTTATAAAATGTAAAGTACTGTGCAAAAATGAACTATTTTAATGACTATTATATTTTCTAAGCATTTTAATTGTTTAGAAAAGAGAACCATTGTTATCAATTATTTAAAAGTAATTCCATCACTTCCCTGTGGAAGGGACTCCAGCTTAGCTCTCAAAGCAAGTGTTAGACTTGGCACAGGGTTTCTGAGAGTTGGCCAGGATTCCTTCAGTGACAGAATCATATGTTCCTGCTCTAAAAATTGACCAGTGTGGGCACAAAGAGGAAACCACTTTGTTTTCACTAGGTAATAGGGCAGCACTTTCTGGCTACACAGTTGGAGCCTTTTGTAATAGTATTTGCTTGCTGTGCTGCCCATGGGGTAAGTTAATGAACCTCTAGAGAGCTGCTCTGAATTAAAAAGGTCATACCTGACATGAACCATTTCAGCATAAACATTCTGTTCTTTTCCCCTCTTCAAGGGGAAGATTTTATTTAAGACCATCTGTGGTTTGCCAAAAACTTAAATTGTGTGGATGGCAGAATGGCCCTTGCAAATAAATGTCAGGAAAGAAAACTCACCAGGAGTTATAGAATAGTAAAATGTTAGAGGTGAAAGGTTCCTTAGAGATTATAGAGTCCCCCTCTTAATCTCACAGGTGAGGAAACTAACATCCAAAGAGAGGAAATGACTTAATCAAGATCACACAGTAAATTTAGTGGCAGAGCTGACACTGAAAGCCAAGTTTCCCCAAGTCTCCATACTTATTGTTCACTGTGCTTTCCTCTACACCAGTTCATTTATGTTACAGATTTCAAATGCTTTAAGTAGCTAGAGCAGTTTTAGTGTCATCCTCTAAAATGGAAACACTGTCTCTAATCCACAAATTGAGAACAGCTGGAATGTCCCAGCCTGCTAATTCAGATTCTGGCACTTTTGGTCTTGGAGTGATCAATTTGCACACTTTAAAATTTCTGCCATTTTCACAGAAGAGTCAAGCATTCATTTCATACCTACAAACTATACAATATTTCTAGGTTGTTCAAATCTTTGGGAACATGAACAAGTACCAACTTCATGAGCAGCTGGATGGCATGGTAGGATATAACACCAGAATAGAAGTTGAAAGAGTGAGTTTACATTTCAAGATAACTGATGAGGACCTTGAAAAAAAGTCTTTTAAACCTACCTCTGTCAAATAGAAACCACAGCATAAGCAGCATGTCTCTTCCTGGTCTGGTCCTCTCTTCTGCCCTTAAATCACATTTACCTCACCCAGCACCTTGACTCCATTCCATAGCCCTTTTGAACATTTAATATACCGTCCTTTGAACTTTTATTGGTTCTCTTACAGATTTTGTCCCACTTCCCTTTCTTTTGCCCACCTTAGCCCCACCTTCTACCCATGCCCTATTCTTCTGCGTGGCCCTTTGTTGTAGGCTGCTCCATATGCACCCAGGAATGCCTGTAAGTCCTTGCCTTTGTGAGATTCTATCAGCAAATATTTAGTGCTATATTTCAGAATTTCCCAGATTAGGAATTTAGAATATATGGTACTGCTGTAGCCCATAATGCTGAGTACTTGGCTCTGGTCCCTGGAACCTGGGCCTAGTTTAACCCTTCTTACTTTGAAGAGAAAAGATGAAGTAGAAAATATATTTTACAGATTGGACATACTAAGTAAACTACTTTAAGAAACTGGACCATTGATTGTAACTTAAGGCAAAATAATGAAGTAAATTCCCAGTCAGCATAGTTCCACTGCTGTTCTGGGAATCAGGGGTGCTATCTTTGAGGAGGAGTGCCCAACTACTTTTCCTCAGCTATGTAAGTTTCTAAAACCTCCTAAAGTAGGCTGATTTTGGGTATTTTAAGACTCCTTAAAAGCTTTCCTGGGGACATACTATAATAACCCATCTCTGCAGAAAACTGATTTAAGGAGTGAGTTCATATACTAGGCTACAGAAAGCACTGATTATTTTGGACTTTCTAGTTCTAACTGAGGTTACTCAGTACTTAAATTGTGAATTCTTCAGCCCTTTTGAATCACTGTGGCTTCTGTCACCATAGCTTTATGTATGGCAGAGCTAAAGTTTACTTTTGTGGACAGTGTAGCCCTAGATAAAGCATGGCTCAGTATGCAGTAAGAAAATTCTCAAGTAGCAAAAAGATGGGATGTTCCAGTGATGTCTCCAAGCCATCTTAGCCTCAACTCTGGAGAGCAACAACTAGTAATGTTACCTGTGTTGAGTCAGGACAGGAAAGGAAACCAGCTTAATCCTCAAGGTTGGGATATCAGCCTCCTTTATTTAACACTCTAGAACAGGGGCCAGTAAACTGTAGTTCCTGAATGAATTCTGGCCCACTGCCCATTTTTTAAAACGTAAATTTTTATTAAAACATAACTATGTCAATTTATTTCATATTGTCCATGGCTGCTTTAGCACTAAAAGAGCAGAGTACAACGAAGACTATATAAGCAACAAAGCTTAAAATGCTTATGGTCTGCAAACCCCATATATGTGTGTACATTTTCTTCTTTCTTTTTTTAATATTTTGACTTTTTAATTTTTTTGGTTTTGTTTTGTTTTCTTTTTTCTGTCAGCCCTTTACATGAAAGTTTATTAGCCTCCATTCTAGATTAAAAACTGGAACTTGAATGAAAATATAAAGGTTGTTTGGATTGAAGTTTCAAGTAAAAGTAATTTTCAAATTGTATAGCTATATAATCCCATAGATTTTTTTAACGAAATAATTTTGCCATGTATGCTCATTAAAAATTTATACAGTGAAGAAAGATGTGAAAAAATCACAATCATAACACCCAGAGAGAATCTGTATTAAGATTTTGATGTATACCTTTTCTGGCTTTTTGCTCATGTACCTATTTTTTAAAGTCATTGAATCATATTGTACATACTACTTTATAGCTTGATTTTTTCATTTATTAATGTATCTCGGCATCTTTCCATATCAGTAAATGTAGAGCTACATTATCACTCCTACTAACTTCAAAGTATTCCATCATATTAATATATGATTTATTTAATCAATCCTTATTATTGGAAAGATGAGGTATTTCTAGTTTATTTTTTTCTTATAGAAATGCTATAATAGATATTCATCATATATGCAACTTTTACACTTGAATTTGTCCAGTCTTTTAGAAATCATCAATTATTTTTATGATGCTGAAAGAAATCCTATAGCTCTGTCTTCTATAGTGAAATAATATTTTCATAAATGGCAAGAGGTTTCCATTATATTAATGTAGACACAGAGCTAGAAGGACCAGGAGGTCACCTTCCCTCATGCATAGGTTGAATTAGTGTACCCACTCGAGATCATTAAATAACAGCTTTGCCACTTAAACCATATGCATCTCAATAGGTTTTTGCGAAAGCTTCTAGTCACATTAAATATTAATGACTGATGGCAAAGCTCTGCTTCAGGAGAACATAATGGCCCAAAGGAAACTGGGAGGCTCTATTAAAAAAAATAGACAAAAAAATCCCACAGTGCTACTAGCAGGATCAAATTTCTGATGGAGATAATAGAGCTAGCAGCCAGAAGAGAAGGTGGGAATGGCAGGAAGGTGCTGTGCCCTCTTAAGTGGGCTAAACACAAAATATGCTCTGAAGCCCAAAATTCTCCTGTCTGCCACTAGAGCTTTAGGGAAGATGAGAAATGGGCACAAAGGTGGAGATATCTTTGCACTGCACCTGTGAAACTGTCAAATCTTGATTGTTATAGCCATCATTACCTGAGTGGGATTTTCAGTTTATATTAGAATGTCTCAATTCAGACACAATTGGGTATTCACCTGACTGCAGGTAACTGCTGATTGTAATAGATCACCGGGGTGTTTTCAGTGGATCTGCTGAACAGGGCAATAGTGTGTGTGTAAGCAGGAAAATCAGTGTTAATCCAATGTTTAATGACATCACTGAATAAGATAGAGCAAGAAGAAAGACTATGGTGTCTATTTGAAAATACTTTGCCAGTGGCATGAATGCATTCTCCCCATAGATCCATCATCCAGATGGAAAAGGAGCCTGGTCTTTAATATTCTGCACAATCATTGGTGTGTGAACAGTTAGCCTTTAAAAATGAGATGTCAACACTCAGTTGATCTTTACCCAACACTTTTCTTCCAAGTTGCCTGAAGTATTGCATGGCATCCATGATAGGTAAATTGATTCCCAATTACCCAGACACAGAAAGGCAGAGAAATTTCTGCTTTTTTCCTGTCAAGCTTGTGATCCTTGGTATTTTCTCCTGTACCATTCTCAAGGGCCTGTCTTTTCCTTCTCTGTGCTGTATTCAGACACAGAGTTGTCATATGCCCTGCTTTCCTATGACTCTATTCTTCAGAGATCAGGCAAAAAAATACTCCTGTTTCCCCTGAGATGCACTCAGCTTAAATTATCTCTAAGGTGACTTATGCAGCAGCAGCTCAGGTCCCAGTTACAGAACTGCTTGTAGGACTTGCATGAACTCTATTAGTTCTGTCTCTAACACAGAGCTTCCTAACCTTCATTAATTGTGTGATGTACCTCACAGTTTCCAAATTTGTAAGAGCAATAACTAATGTCCCAGTGAGAAGAGCAAGTGCTCTCTCTGCAGGAAAACTCTGCCTTGCTTTCCTACACCAGGGGGATCTCTGCAGCACACTGGATTAGCCTGCCAAGCCAGAAACCCTGCTATAATCAGAGACATACATCTGAACTGAATTGCAAACACCAGGAACTATTTCTACTTTGCTCCTTCTGTCTATCCACATACTTTCCCCTTTCTTCTTTTAATTAAACTTTTAAATTTTGAGATACTTGAAGATTCATAGGCAGTTGGAAGACAATACAGAGAGATTTCATATACCCTTTACCAAGAAATACCTTGCAAGACTGTAGTACATGTCACTACTTTAGAATATTGACATCAGTGCAATCAAGATGCAGAACAGTTCCATCTTCACAGGTATCCCATGTTGCCCCCACACCTTCCACTAACTACTAATCTATTCTCATAGAATTGTGGCATCTCAAGAATGTTATATAAGTGGAGTCATACAGTATGTACCCTTTCTGGGTTATTTTTTTTCTATTCAGCATAATTCTCTTGAGATTAATTTGGGTAATTGTGCGTATCAGTAGTTGATTGTGTAATATTTTATTGTACAGCTGAGCTATATAGTTTAATCATTCACTTGTTTAGAACATTGGGATTTTTCCTAGTATTATTTTGTTGTTGTTGTTAGGAAGAAAGATACTTGTATACACTCATGTAGAGGATTTTGCATGAAAGTAAGTCTTCTTCATTTCTTTGGGATAAATTCTCAGAAGTGCAATTGCTGGGTAATTTGGTATTTGCACATTTAATTTGTTAAAGAAACAGCCAAATAAGAGCCAGAATAACAATATAATTTCACATTTGCACCAGCAATATGTGAGTGATTTGATCTCTCCATATCCTCGTAAGCCTTTGGTATTGTCACTTTAAAAAAAAAACTTTAGCCATTATGATAGGTGTACAGTGACTTCTCATTGCTTTTGATTTACATTTCCCTGATTATTACAGATATCAAGCATTTTTCATGTACCTGTTGGCCATTGTTGTGCCTTCTTTAAAGCAGTGTCTATTCCTCAGCCCATTTTTAAAATCAGGACATTGTGTTCTTTTGCTTTTAAGTAATAAGAGTTCTTTACATATCTTAGAGATTAATCACTTACTTCATGTGGTTTGCAAATATTTTCTCCCATTCTATCAGTTGACTTTTCACTCTGTTGATTATTCCCTTTGTTGTACAGAACTTTTTTTAGTTTAATATAATACAATTTGTTTATATTTGCTTTTCTTCTCCGTGTTTTTGGCATCACATACATTAATTCATCAAGAAGCTTTTCCCTTATGTTTTCTTCCAAGGGTTTTATGGTTTCCTGTTTTACATTTAAGTCTTTAATCCACTTTGAGTTGATTTCTGTGTTTTATTCTTTTGCATGTGGATATCCAGTTTTCACAACACCACATATTTAGAAACTGTGCTTTCTTCATTATGAGTTCTTTAACCCTGTTGGAAATCAGTTGACCCTGTATATGTACATGTATTTAATTCTGGGATTTCTACTCTGTTCTGTTGGTCTATGTGCCTGTGTTTATGCTGCTGCAATATTGTTTTGATTACTTTAGCTTTTAAAAAAATTTTTTAGTTGTAGATGGACACAGTACCATTATTTATTTTTATGTGGTGCTGAGGATCAAACCCAGTGCCTCAACGCACAAGGCAAGTGCTCTACCACTGAGCTACACCCTCAGCCCCTGATTACTTTAGCTTTGTAATACATTTTCACATCAGGAAGTACAATGCCTACATTTTTATTCTTAAGATTGATTTGGCTATTAATGGTCTTTTATGGTTCCATGGGAATTATAGAATTGTTTTTTCTATTTCTGTAAAAAATGTCATTGCTGTTTTGATAGGGATTGCATTGAGTCTGTAGTTTATTTTAGGTAGTAAGGACACTTTGACAATATTATGTCTTCTGATCTGTGAACATGGAACATATTTTCATTTGTTTAATTATTTTCAACATTTTTAGTTTTCATTATATAAGCCTTCCACCTCCTTAGTTAAGTTTATTCTTAAGTATTTTATACTTTTTGGTGCTATTGTAAATGAAATTATTTTCCTAATTTCCACTTTAGATAATTCATACACTAATAATGAACTTATTTTTTGTATTTTGATTTAGTATCCTGCATCTTTATTAAGTTTGTTCATTAGTTCTAACAGTTTTTATAATCAAGTCTTTAGAGTTTTCTATATTCAAAGGTATGTCCTTTGCAAACAGGGATAGTTCTATTCTTTCTTTCCTTTTTGGATGCTAGCTAGTTATTTATTTATTTATTTATTTATTTATTTATTGCCTAATTGCTCTGGCTAGGATTTCCAGTACTGTGTTAAATAGAAGTTCTGAGAATAGGAATCATTGCCTTCCTCCTGACCTTAGAGGAAAAGATTTCAGTTTTTCACCACTTAATGCAATGTTACCTCTGGTTTTGTTGTATATAGCTAATATGTTGAGGTCCTTTGTATTCCTACTTTGTTGAGAGTTTTTTTATATATATCATGAAAAGGTGTAAATTTTTGTCAAATGCTTTTTCTGTATCTATTGAGACATCATGTGATTTTCATTCTTTGTTAAGTTGGTGTATCACAGTAAGTGATTTGTATATATTGAGCTATTCTTGCATCCCAGGGATATATCCCACTAGATCATGGTCTGTGATCCTTTTATTTATTTATTTTTTTTAATTTTAATTTTTATTTATTTTTCTCAAAAGTTGCATTTAAATACATGTTATCAAACATAACAGAAAAAAAACAAATTTTCAGAAGCTGTACACACTATTCACTGAAAATATTTGTTGAGGCAAATAGAAAAAAAAATTATTACAATCATAATTTTTCTAACTTTGCACAAAAT
>PVHX01030694.1:0-15609 GCA_004024805.1 Geosciurus inauris | reverse complement strand
CACTGTACATATGAGTCAACAATATGAAGAAAATACACTAAAATTGAAGCTGTATGGAAAAGCCTTCAAAGGGCAGAATGTTTCAAACTTAAGAAGCGATAAAAACATGGACAGAAAGGAAGAGTCACACCTGTACAGCAGCCTGCTCTGTTTGTTGACAGCTCTCTTGGACAAGTCTGTTCTTGAGACTGGAAGCTAATGTGCTTCCTGGAATTTGTGATGAGATTGCCGTAGACCTCAACCAAGGATAGAATACCTTCACAAAACTTGCAAAACTTGAAAGGAAGGAGAGAGGGTAGGAAGGAAAAAAGGGGAGAGAAAGGAAGGAAGGAAGAGAGGAAGAAAGAAAGAAAGGAAGAAAAATGATTGGTCTTTCCTTGTTCCCTCTGAAGTTGTAGCATCCTGCAGGCCCTGGTTCTCTTTCATGGTGTGTCCATGTGTTCCTTCAGACAATCCTGAGTTGCCCGCTTGTGTATTCCACTTAAATTATCTTTCCTCAATTGCCTTACATCTGCTGACTTCCTGCTTTTGAACATCTAAGATAAACTCCACCCCATACATGGACCCATCACTTAGAAGTTGTAAAGAACAGGGCTGGGGATGTTGCTCAGTGGTCGAGTGTTTGCCTAGCATGCACATGACCCTAGATTTGAATCCTGGACTGAAGGGAAAAAAAAAAGTAGTAAAGAACAACATAATTAAATATTTCTGTTCATTCACTCACTAAACATTTATTCAAATATTTATGGAGAGTCTGTATTTGCTCCAGGGATAGGATACTTAAAGGAAAGTAAAAGTCTTACTCCAATGGATATTTTAATTTCAAAAGTGGTAGCTGATTTATTTACATAGGTAGCATTTCAGACAATGCGGGAGAGATGTACTGGGAAGTTTCAAAACCACAATCACCTACTCCTCCTATACCTAGGTATAACCTAGTAATAATTTCAAGATTTCATGACTGCTTCTACCAATGGTCCATATAATTGGAAGAGAAAGAGAACTTTCAAATAGATCAGAAGAGTAGATATGGCACATAGTTATTACTATGTTATATGGTATGTTTAACTCTAGACATTTGATGGTTTTGGTGTAAGTATATAATGTGGTGATTAACAGCATAGTCTTAGAACCCAGGTGTCTTTGGGTTCAAACATCAGTTTTCACCCATATTGGAAATGTGACTTTGGGGTAAATTACTTAGTTTTCAAGGTTTCATTTCTTTATTTGGACAAGGAAGCTTCAGGGGATTAAACATTAAACAATTTTGCTTAAATGGGTCTTAATATGCAATGTTTTTAGTATGGTAAGTAAATGTCACTAATATCTGAAATTAATCTGTTGCTTTTTCCTCTTCTGTATCACACAGTTACATGCATACATTCAACATCCACAAACACTCTCAAGATTGCCAAAACTAATAAATTCACAATTCCACCCACCTGTATACCTCACTCTCACACTCCTGTGTATTTATAGAACTTCAATAAGACATCTACGTTTTAATTTTTTCCTTCTTTCTTAGTGTAAAGAAACATTAGCATATTCAGTACTAACTGCCTTTTGGTGCTGATTCAAAATTTGATGCCTGATGACAGCATTGTAGTGCACACCTATAATCCAGCTACTAGGGAGACTGAGGCAGGAGGATGGCAAGTTCAAGGACAGACAGGGCAACACAGCAAGACCATGTAGCAAAATTAAAACAAGCCGGGTGGGGTGGCGGCACAGGCTTGTAATACCAGCAGCTTGGGAGGCTGAGGTAGGACGATGGTGAGTTCAAAGCTAGTCTCAGCAAAAGCGAGAAGCTAAGCAGCTCAGTGAGACTCTGTGTCTAAATAGAATACAAAATAGGGCTGGGGGTGTGGTTCAGTGGTTGAGTACCTCTGAGTTCAACCCCCAGTACCCACCCCCCAAAACAAAAACAAAAAAATTAAAAATTAAAAATTTTTTTTTAAGAAAGCCATTCAACCTTCATGGAATATATGAGGTTGGACCAGGAAAGCCAGCTGTGATTGTGTTTTGAAACTATTATTTGTTTGTTTGTTTGTTTTAGTACAGCAATTGAACCTGAGGGCACTTAACCACTCAGCCACATCCCCAGCTCTTTTTATTTTTTATTTTGAAACAGGGTCTAGCTAGGTTGTTTACAGCCTTACTAAGTTGCTGAGGCTGGCTTTGAACCTGTGATCCTCCTGCCTCAGACTCCTGGGCCACTGGGATGATAGGTGTGCACTATCACACCAGGTAGTAGCTAAGACTGTTCATTTTTTATTTGGTTTGATTAGGTTTGGTAGTGGTGTAGGGATTGTTTTGTTTTGCTTTTGGGGATTTGGGTTTTTTGTTTTTAGTTTTTTGTTTTTTTAACCAAGGAGAGGAATGCTTCCTCCAGTAGCTAGGAGAGAGAAAAAGTGTTTGTCTTAAGTATGCCGTTACAATTTTCCTTCTGACAATGCATTAAATGCAATTGATGATTTTTTTAAAAAAATCCTATGTTACTAAAAAATATTGTTACAAAGTGATATGTTGAAATACTCTACAATCTGTTTTAAGAACAAATAAAAGAATGTCTAGAAGCTTTCTTCTAAAGATGAGAATTTATCATTTTTCTCTGTCTGGCATCTAGGGTCATCTGAGTGTCTAGTATGGTGTGGAAATTAGGATAAAAACTAGCTGTGAGAGCTGGCATGGTGGCACACACCTGTAATTTCAGCAACTGGCTGGGGAGGCTGAGGCAGGAGTGTAAGTTTGAAGCCAGCCTTAGCTACTAGAAAGGCCCTAAGCAACTTAGCATGACCTTGTCTCAAAGCAAAAAATAAAAAGGGCCAGAATGTAGCTCAGGGGGAAAGCTCCCCTAGGTTCAATCCCCAGAAAAGAAAAAAACAGTAGTGAGATTATTTTTTCAGTCATCTTGCTTCCATTTTAGTATTTTAATCTCTTTTTTTGTTTAATGAGAATTTACTTACCTTTATACCTCACTTTAGAAAGCCACTTAACATTTATTATTACTAGCAACTATACTGAAATATGTTGGTTGTAGGAATAAAAATGTTAATATAACTTTGCCAAATAATTTTTAAATAGTGAATTCAGGCAGAAAATTATACAAATCACTTATTTGACATTCTGAACCCTGAATAAACCAATTGATTCAGTTTTTCCCTTTTTCATGAAACATAATTACATCATGTTGACATTTCTTATATTAGAATGGACTGTGGTAAGGCAATACACACACACAAAAAAAAACCCAAAAACGAAAAACACAACTCCTCATGGATTTTCCAAACAAATTTTGAAAATTTAAGATAGACAAAAAGCTTTATGCATATTAAGAGCCAAGAGATCATTAAGAGTATAGTTTATTTTAATTCAAACTACATAGAAACATACATAAAAGTCCTTGTACTGTTGCTATTATGTGTGCTTGAAAATCCTACTGAAAGAAAAAAGAATTGTACGTGAACAGGACCTTGATATGTATTAACAGTTTTCTCCAAAGTGCATTTGAACCTCATCATTGTGTTGGACAGGATTTGGGTGCATAGCTAAAATTATGTTCCACTATATGTGAAGGTAAACAGTTTCCTATTACATGAAAATTTTATTGGTAGCAATCTTTATGCAAAAGAGTTCACAAATAATGAATAAAATTACTAAAGTATGGTCGATTATTGTTTTTGATCTGCTTTCAAACTTCAGCTTTGAACATTTTTGGTGAATATTAGCAAATAAAGTATTACTCAGTCATTTTTTGGGGGGGTGAGTTGTGTTAAATTTAGATTCTCAAATATTATAAATATACATACATGTAGATTTATGGCTTTTAGCTATTACTGTTTTAATTTTTCTAAATTGTTTTATCTTTTTCTTCACCATTTCTTCACATGATCTTCAAAAAACATCATGTGCATAATTTTTACTATAAACTGAGATTCCAACATAAATATAATTCCATCTTACTGAGTAAAGTGATCTACTAATTAAAAAATAATGGACAGTTAAATTTTAATAGATATTCTTTTTGTAGATATGCAGTTATTACATGGGGTTATTATTTCCAAAGCAATACGATATACTAGAAATTTGAAAAAACAATTTAAATAGTAAAATGCTAATTAAAAGTATATATTTCTATAATAAAACCAGCTTCCTATCCTTTTTTTCTAAAATGTTCTAAAGCACATATAGTGGGTTCTCACATTTCAGATCAAAGATGCTTTCAGATATTTTAGCCCAAATTCCAGGATGCTGAAGTCTTCAAAAAATAATCTAAAAAAATTTTGGTATTATGCAGATAAAAATGTAAATACATAAGTGATTCATATAACATATTGTAAAATGACAAATTTTATTAGCTATTTTTTCAAAATTCTAAAAAAGAGATTAAAAGTTGCTAAAGATATATATATATGTACTTATACATGTAAGTACATACATATATATGAACACATATGTATACATACACATATATATATACACAATATTTTTTAATGTAACAAGGACAGGTTATTTTTTTCATTGTTCTGATGTGGTTCTGGATTTATATAATTTAGTTACTATTTCTACTTCACAGAATATTGATAAGGTGCTCTAATATGTATATCTGCATATTCTATATATAGAATTGCATGGATGGGTCAAAATCATAGTTTATGAAATAGTCATATGGAAGTAATAGCAAAACCTTCTATTTGAAATCAGAAGAATTTTGAGCTCATAGGGCAAGCCGCTTAGCCTATTAATCCCTACATTTTTTTCTCATTGATAAAATGTGACCCTAAAGGAAACATGAAAGAAATGGACATGGAATTGCTGAGAGTACATTAAATGTACATTAAATTTACATGAATATACAAGTAGGTTTTAGAATTCTATTGATTTTTTAGGATCATACACAAATTTCTTTATTTTTCTTACCAACTGAAATGTCTTGGTCTCTGGCATATATTTGTGGTTTTGATTCAGGGATTTAAAGAGGTGGTAACTTCTGTACAAAAGACACATTGAGGTAGTCATGAAAAGTGATATTCATTAAATAACACTGATAAGCACTATTGTTCTTTCTTGACTTGGGTGGAAAATAAACATGAACTACCAAAGAAAAATTTCTCTCTTCCTTCTTTAAAGTTCCCCAGCTCCATAGATCACTTAATGGTATAGAGAAACATCTATTTGAAATGATCCAGAATCAGTACACTGAACCCAGGGGCTAGGTTTTGGTTAGTTATTACGTTGATAGTATAGGATGCTTAAAAGAGATACTTTCAATTTAAAAATATTAAAATTTTGAAAATAAAAAAGTTGCTGATTTTAAGAAATCTATTTTTATATTTGTATTGTCCAAAACTTATTATGAAAATGCCAAACATTTAGCAATGACATGCACTGCTGCAAATATGAAACTATGTGAACAAATTTGATATATTTAATAGTATTATAAAAACTTTAACTGTTCAAACAATATAGTGGCACTGAGACTCATTTATACAAATAGATATTTATATTTTGTGTCAGACACTTAAGAAAAGCCAAAACTTTTAATTTTGCCGTTTACTCCTTCCAAAGAACACATTTTTTTTAAAATAAAAAAGATGGTAGAACAAAGCCAATAATTGTTATTTTCACCTATCATTTATGTTTTTCCTTTTGTGTTTCTTCTTTTGAATTCCTAGCACTCAAGTTTGGAGACTCCTTGTGGGTCGGTGGAGAGTTTGAACATCCACCTAATTAAAAGAAAATAAAAATCAACAACACCAGAAAAGCATTGTCACCAAACAATAAATAATGCTTCCCTCTAAAATATCACTTCAAGATGAATACATTTCGGGAGTTGAAAGGTGGCAGCACACCTGCGGCCCAAACCCTAAATGAAAAATAGACAACTGGGTTGTGGGGTGCCTTTCCCTCTTCAAAATAAAATTCTTTACAGCATACAAGACAAACGGCACAAAAGTGAAAGGGCAGAGATGCAGATTGGATAGGCTTACAGCGTAATTGAATTAAGGCTTGTGTGCCACATATGACCACAAAGCAGGCCTATGGCTCTGGCTGCTGAATGGAGGTGGCCGGCCTGTCAATAAAGACCCTTTAAACTGGTTAAATGCATCATAAGCGTGTGCAGAGAGCTTTCTAGCTAACAGGTGGCTGAGTAAACCTCAGCTGGTGCCACACAGGGCTGTTGCATTGACCTTCTTTAGGATAATTTCAGTCCTCTTTAAAAAAAAAAAAAAAAAATTTGTTACTGTACTTGCTGTGGTGGAAACAATTTAGGGATGAATAATTTCTTTTGGTCCCTAGAGGCACGGGTAGCTCTCTCTCTCTCTCCCCCTCTCCCTTTTCTTCCCCCCCTTGTACTCTCTCTCTCCCCCTTTTTCTCAGTCTTGCTACTGAATTAACATAAAGGAACAGTGACAACAGCAAGCTGAAAAGCATAGCTGGTGGGAGGATTAACTATATCATTGAAAGGAATTATATTGTAAATGACTGGGAGGGGTAGGGGCTTCTGTTCCTTGGTCCCATCTGGTCCTTAAAGAATACCTTGTTGTAATTACCCCCAGATGGTTTGTGCTACACTGGGGTCTGGACAGCCAGGTGCCACTGTGCCCTGCTGGGTGTGATATTCATTGCTACATGCAGTGACAAAAATGGACTTTATTGAAACCTAATTTCTTCCAGGGTATTACACAAATATGAAATGAACCTAGCTCATGGAGAGAGAGAGAGAGCTTTGTTTGTTTCCAACCCGAAACAGTCTCACCTAAGATAAGGCTGCCTGGTTATTTTACTTTTAACAACCATGCTAAGAAGAAACAAAAACAATTCACAATGTGTCCTGGATTTAATTTAGTATTTTTTTAGAAATTGAAATAGTCGACATCAATGGCAGGTTTTTGTCACTTCTCGTTAGGTGGTTTTAAAATAATATCTAACTAAGCTTTTCAGGACCATGTTCTGAGTATTGTATTATTGAAATTAGCAAGAAATAAAATGAAGTCTAATATTATCCAAGCCATAGACACATTTTGATACTAATGAGCAGAATATTTACATAACTCGAAGTTTAATAATATTATTTGCTATAAAATGCACCTCACCAGATAATCTAGTAAACCAATTTCAGGTTGAGTTTTAGCACTCTTATTATTATAGATAAAAATAAGAAATAAGTATTTTAAAAGGTTAGCTGTCTTGATGTGCTCAAAGGTGGAATTTTACAAAATTATGTTTAACTATCAGAAATTTAATTTTTAATTTATTCAATATATTTTAAAAGCAGCAATAACCTGAAAATAAAGGCAAAAAAATCATAATTGTATGATTCAGTTATAGTCAATTGGCTTTATTATAAATATATTTACAATAAGTGTGGTCATTTTTATGTGAGAAATCGAAAAACAGAATGGCTTTTAGGTCTTACTAATTTAAAAAACTAAAAAAAAAAAAAACCAAAATATTCCTCCATTCTATATCTTATTATAATTTTATATATATTTTACTTTGTTAGAAAACTTACTCAAATTAGTTACTTTAAGTCATAATGTCTTCAATATAGACTTCAGAAAATTTTAATATTAAAATTAAACTTGGGAATTAGATTGATGAGCAGAAAATGAATGAATCTTCTACTCCATTTATCTTCCCCCAGAAATAATGGTCATATTTTTTTACATAGTATAAAGAAAATATAAGCAGGGATAATCATAATGAGAATATTTCCCTTTTTTGAGCAACCACATGTTAAAATACCAGTCTGTTGGCTAAAATCAAAACAATGTGCTTCTTGATGACTATTTAAGAGGAAGCTAAATACATAGATGAACAACCCAGTGGGAAACAGTGCCCAGTCCTGAAGTTTGGTCTTAGGGAAGATCACTCCACAGCACTGAACTCTCAACTGAGAAGAAGTGGTTTACATATTTTGTGATTTGAATTTTGAGGTGAAAGTCTTTCAGTCTCAGCATTCTGTCCAAATTCACTGTATTTTTAGGCTAAAGAATTCTTTTAGTATCCAAAATCTGCCTACATACTTCCAATACCTAGGAAAACTTAAGGTGAGGTCAAAGAAATCTGAAGAAAGTCCTGTGCCCTTGGACATTCACCTAAACTTCATTAAACTTCAATTCCTTCACCTGCAAAATGGTTTTCAAAGAGCTTGATTACAAGATCAGATTTACAGTTTAAAAATACATGTGTTGGATGTTATTGTGGGAGATGCAGAAAAGAGCATGAAACTACAGCGGTCCAGGCATTTCCAGTTAAGGTGCAAATGATATGAAGTTAGATGGAAAAGAGGGAAGGAAGATTTCAAAGTTGAGAAATGGAAATGGGCACTGGTAGTCTTAATTACGCTTTAAATGGCATTTTTAGTATTCTATCCTTTTTCGTTTCACTTTTGAAGTATTTGGGAACACTTCCGAAAATGTTGTACTAGAATGTGTTTAAAACATAAGAGATTTCTCTTGCAGCTCTGTTACTTCTTTTTCTATTTCCTTCGTTTCACTGAACCAAGCTCTTTCATGGAACCTGCTTCCTTGAATGTAATCACTGGGAAAAGGGAATTTGAGCAGGTTAGTACAGAAGCAAAGGAAATTCCTGTGCTTTCTCTCTGGTATACTTAACACTCATGTTTTGGGATAATCTGGCTTACACTTTGAACAATTACTTGTATAAAAATACTGGTTTGGAACCTCTATGTTAAAACAGAAGACCAAGTTACTCCTCAGCAACTTGTTACAGCCTGCAGTTGATTTGCTATTGAGTAGTGTGGATGAATCATCAGGATAGTCCACACACACATACACTCACACACACAATAGACTTGTAGGTTTTAGCAAATAAAAATCATGATTCATGATACTTGGAAAATGAAAAGTAATTTTTTGTGAATAATTATTCTGGTAGTTTCAAAAGCATTAGCTTTCAATAGGACAATATATGATAATATCATTATTAATGGAGCTTAGACTTAGGCTCTTTAAAATTCTCAAACTTTTTACCCCTAATAATGATTTATTATACACTGTACTTGACAGTTGGTCATCTAGATATTTTTTTACTACAATTTCAAAGATAAAAACTTTTATCTTATGGCATTCAATTTCAATATAGGAATGTTCTGAATTTTTAAAAACCATCCTTATTTTAAGTTGAACTACACCTTCCTTTTTAGTCCAGCTTCTTGCTACATTAAGAACAGTTAAGAAATTTAAGAAATGCCATTACTAGTCAAAATAGAGATCTTACAATGCATTTTATTACAGTTGTTTCCAGAATTAGTAGAACTCTTTTCTACCACTTTTGATGTGCTTTCTTAATTTTTATCTCAGGATATTCTTTTCTTGCTATAAAATACTTCTGAGGGATCTCCCACCCATATCAAAATTTCTCAAGATCACAGACTATTTATTATTACTGTAGTTCTAAGGCCTAAAAAAGTGTTTGCTATCTAATAAGCATGCAACAAATATGTATTGGTAAGTGAACATCTATTATTTATTCAATATTTACCATTTTATGTGCAAATAGAGAATTCAACCACTATTATGACACTCTCTCTATTTTCAAAGAATTTTAAAATAAAGATTCAGAGTTAAAATGAAATAAGTGCTACGGAAAAGGTTGAACAAAATTGAACCAGGCTTCAGAGAATCAAGAGACTACATCCAGTAAGTTTTCTTGGCAAAGCTTTACATTTTTGTCCTTTGCCAGGTTCTCGAAGAACGGTTACGATTTCAACATATGGAAGTAACGTGAAAGAGAGCATCCAAGGTGGACACAGTGATGACAGAAAAGGTACAGGAAAGACCCCATTTGGAGATAACAGTGATTTCTGACTCTGAATCTGAACAGACTGGCCTGGGTGGGTTCCCCACTCAGTATATCACTATAAGATCACACTCTTAGCCAGGCGCAGTAGCACACGCCTGTAATCCCAGCACTTTGGGAGGCTGAGACAGGAGAATCGCGAGTTCAAAGCCAGCCTCAGCAACGGCGAGGCACTAAGTAACTCAGTGAGACCCTGGCTCTACATAAAACACAAAATAGGGCTGGGGATGTGGCTCAGTGGTCGAGTGCCCCTGAGTTCAATCCCTCATACCAAAACAAAACAAACAAAAAAATCACACTCTTTTGTTCAGTCATATTTCCCCATCTGTCTATGCTTCATCACTCCTGAGCATAAAAATAGTTCACCCTGGGTCTTTGGGTCTTCATTATGAAGGCTTTCATGTCACATAAAAATAGGATCAAATAAGTTTGAAATGCTTTTCTCTTGTTAGCCTGTCCTTTGGTATCAGCCATGACCCTTTATCATGGCAGGAAGAGGATTATCCCCCCTTTCCCTCTCCTGCACCAGTAATTATCTCACTGGGTGAGATAGCGCAGGAGCAGCACACCCCACACTACTTTTGTCCAATCACAGAACATTGGCCCTCATTCTACTTATTTCTAAACCACAAGTCTTTAAGGTATATAATGTCAGAAACCTTATATCATGAAAGAAGAATAAATGTTTGGGTTCCACTTTCTTAATAATAATTTAATATATAATAACAAGTGATTCACATAGAATGCCAGAAAAACTAAACATTAAATGATTTAGTACACTCAGTTGCTAACCAAACCATATAAGGAAAGAAATGAGATGGATCTATGGGAAGAGATGTTCTCTCAAAAACACTTTTATGGCTTAAAATGTCATTTTTAGATTTTGACTTTGGCTTCTCTGGATTCTTTGCTAAAATATAAGATTTTTCTAAAATGTTAAAATTTTCTTCTAACCTTGGAAAAGAAGATTGTAAGGAAGGATGTAATAGTCACAGTGCAGGCACAAATTTCCCCATAATCTACAAATATGTAGTACCTACTCTTAACACTCTGGTAAAATGAGAAAAGAAAAAAAGAGGTTATTGAGTTACTTGGCATGGCTTTCTAACTGGTCTTTTTCTCCTAGATTTTATCCTTTTCTAGGCCTTATTTTTTGTTCTAGATTATTCTCCCAAATATAAACAATAATAATTCCCTATTCCATTCTCATTGTCTGTAACTCCAAACTCTTAAACACAGTTTACAAAGCTCTTTAGCATCTGACTTCTTTCTGCCTTTTAACCTCACAACCTTCAGCATTCCTTCTCGCCTCTTTATCAACACAGAAAACATTATCACAGCATCCTGCCTTTGGACAGAAGCTTCCTCCATTTTAAGTCTGATGAGCTCCTGTTCTTCCCTCAAACACCAAAGTGATTGCCAGGACAGCACATATACTAAAATTAGAACAACGGAGAGAAAATTAGCATAGCCTCCAAGCAAGGATGACATGCAAATTTGTGAAGCATTTCATTTTTTTATACTGTATGATGTCGCTGAATGGTGTACCTGGAGTAGTCAAATTCCTAGAGACAGAAATTAGGATGATGGCTGCTAGGTGTTGGGAGAAGGAAGAATGAACAGTCATTGTTTTACAGGTACAGAATTTCAATTTTGCAAGATGAGAAGAGTTCTGTGGGGGTGGAAATGGTAGCACAACTATGTCAATGTGATTAATGCCATTGAAATGTTCATTAAAAAATGGTCAAAAAGGTAAATTTTATGTAATGTGTATTCTACCACCATAAAAAAAATAATAACAATAATGAAGAATAGCTATGAGCTAGGCTTCATCTGTATTCCCAGCTACTTAGAAGGCTAAAGAAAGAGGACTGGGAGTTGGAGGCCCACCTGGGCAACATAATGAAACTCTGCTTCAAAAGTTAAAAAAACAAAAACAAACAAAAAAGTTAAAATTCCATGGATCCTTTCCTCTATAGCCACTCCTATCCCCAGAGTAAACTAGGCATTTCCATTCTTTAATCAACAGGCTGAAATAGCTACACATTAAGAGTTTGCTAAGGACTATAACCTTGAACTCATTGTTACTTAATATTCACCAAATACTTGGTTAGGCAACATAAATTTGTAAAGAACTGCCTGAGTGAAATATATATAGTCCATGTGTTCCTATGGATTAAAAAAAAAAATCTATCTTCAGAATAAACTTCACAAGCCAAAAACTGCACATCTGGACCATATGGTTTGTTCTCTTGTAAAACTGCTTTTATTGAATGTAATTTGGCATTATATCATCATTGGCCCACACTAACAGCCGCTATAAAAAATAGCCCTATGAAATCCATTTAATGTTATGGATATCACTGAGAATGCTGTATTGTTCTCTTTTTGACTATCTATGATAAAAAAAAAAAAAACTCTTTGGTTTCAGCACTACCAAGTAGGTTCATTTTCCTTTTCTTGGGAGGTAATATGAATATGTTATTGATTATGTTCTAATTTTTGCCTAATTTCCAGAAATCTTAGAGGCTGAATGCCCATTTTAGCATTTTTTAGACCTTTAATTATATATTCTCTTTCTTCATTTGTTGTTGACTTCAAATTACTTATATTCTTCTGAATTTATGGTTATTAATTCTATTTCATATAGTGAGTCATTTTGAATCTATTCTTCAATAAATGAGCAATAAATGAATAACTAATAAATTTATCATTTCCTCTAAGTTCTTACTAAATATTGTATATGTTTCTAATATTGTTTTTGTCTTCACTTATTTGGATTTACATGTGTGCCATTGACACTGGTCAAAGGCCTTTTTAATGTATGGTTCCTGTCTTATTAATATTACTGCTTATCTTAGCATAATTAGAAAGCCTGCTAATACTATGTACACAAATAATCTATTGGATTAAACTGATATCTAAATAGAAATAAGAAATGCCATAACTTTAGAAAAGGAAATGCAGTATGAATCTCTTCAAACCCATAGCATGTCAACTTTTTGTAAACATATTACAACTTTGGTTTGTTTATAGTAAAGACAAAAACTGATGAGCTGCAGAAAGAATTTCTAGCCTGTTATGGTTTAGATATGAAGTGTTCCCCAGAGACTCATGAACTGAAGGCTTGGTCCCCAAAGCAGCATTGTTCAGACATGAGGATTTGGGGAAGTGATTGGACTATGAAGTCCCTGGCTTCATGGATGAATTAACTCACTAAAGAATTCATATTTGATGGTGCTATTGGGAGACAGTGGAAACTGTAGATGACGGGGCTTGGTTGGAAGAAGTACATCACTGGGAGCTGATCCTGGAAGGGTATATCTTACCTACAGCCCATTCTCTATATCTTCTTTTTGGCTGCCATAAGGTGAGCATTTTCCTCTATCACATCCCTCAGTTATGATGCTCTGCCTCATCTCAGGCCCAAAGAATTGGAGCCAGCTGACCATGAATTGAAACCATGAGCCAAAACTAATCTTCCCTCCTCTAAGTGGTTTTTCTCAGGTATTTGTCCAAGCAATGAAAATACACATGCAGCCTTGAAAATATTTCAGTTTATTCTATTTCTTGTAGCTGTTATTCAACCTAATTTTAAACTCAGTTCCTTCTGTGTGTGTGTGTGTTGTTCATGTAGGCGACCATGGGCATATACAATAAAAACCTGTAGAAGGTAAACATCTTTCTCTTTCCACATGTAACACATATAAACAAACAACAATTATAAATATAAACTCACTACATGTATATATACTTATATGCATACTATACATATGTAATACACATATGGTAGATATATAAAACATTTGTTTTATATATATATATATATTTGTTATGTTTCATGTGAACATAAGATTTTATATGTGTGTGTATAGAAAATTCATGCAGATATATGCACATACGATGGAGTTATGCAAATTCATAGACATTTATAACATGATAGGTCTTAACTCTGTTTGCTAAAATAAAATTTTTTACTGATTTTTTCCACGGCACAAGATTCTTTTGTTTTCTGACTTTTCTAGTCTAATTTGCTCCTAGCAGTGTTCATTCCTTGACCTCCATATTCCTTTTTCCTGTAACCACTTTTTGCCTTACTCTACCATCTTTCCCTGATCAATTTTATTCCTATAAATCCTTTATCTGCAAAATTCCAGCCCATTTCTTGCTTAGCACCAAGCACATATTCAACTTCCCCATGGATATTTTGTTTTACTACTATTAGCATTATTTCTTCTACTGAATTCATTAATGTCTATGCCTTGATACTCCCAAGGAATTGCTCCTTCTCCTAAATACCTTCCATTCATGGTTGTCATTTCCACTTTCCTACCCCCTAAGCTAGATGTTGAGAGTGATTATTATCTTGTTATCCTTTCTTTTTACTCTTCTCAATAACCAGTCTGTCTGTATCAGCTCCTCATCTTACTTTCTAAATATTTCTAAATTCTCCCCTGTAAATCATCCTACCACCCATTATTTTCTGAGGGAATTTAGGGGCAAACCAGAATTATTTCAGTATTCTCCAAAAATGGATCCTTTTTTTTAATCGCTGATGTTTAAAATGCAGTTATTACCATGTATCATGCTTGCTTAAAATTCTTTAGTCTCTGCACTGCTCACAAGATTGATTTCCTTCTCTTTAGCATGGTGTATGTAGTTTCTGCCCATTATTCTACTTTTATCTGAAGAGAAAATCTCCAGCAATGCCTTAAATATATGTGATTCCTTACACACACTATGCTGTTCCCAGTATCCAAGATTTTGTGCACCACTTTACTTTGAAGAGGAATTTCTCTTCCTTTCTTTGACCATCCAGGTAATGGAAAGAACAGTGGTGTTGAGGTCAAATTTAAATTCAGGTTCCAACTTCACCACCTGATGTCCCAAAAACTAGACTGACAGAGAATGGATCAAAGCATGACTGATATTCCTCTACATGTAAATCATTATCAAGCCAACCTAATTAATTTATTTATAAAAATAAACATTGTTACTTTAAGAGAGATTTAAAACTCTACTAAATACTTTTATACAGTTAGAACAGATTTGCATTCTGAATGACCTGAAGGACCCATAGAGGTTGCTATCATTAGCTATTCCAGAAATCCCTAAATAAATTATATTTCATATTTTAAAAACATTATCAAAGTAATTAAATATGTTCTCTCAGGGGGGTATGTTAATCAATCAGATATGTGTTCTACGTTACACAGGTTAAAGTATTGCTTTTTGTGTTTGGAATCTGTGTATGTGTACGTGTGTGGGCATGTATGTACACACATGTATACATTTGGTTAGTTGAGTCCAGGGACAGATTTCCAAATATATATTTGCTTGTATGCATTTTCATTAGGAAATAGGAAAAAAGCTTTATGTTTATTGGCAGGTATCTACCACAAGTTTTTCTAGAACTTACAACCTATAGTGGCTGTTCTCTCAGTCTGAAAGTTGCGACCATGTGTTTCAGAGGTAGGAGGAGTCCTGCAACTAGAGCAATCTCTTCCAGTAATCTTTAGAAGTAGAGAAATGGTATAGATGTCACTGTGGCAATTAAAGAATTTTAGCTCAGAACATGCTAGAGAGAGATATAGGACAAATACATCCATATAGCAAAGTGAAGTCCACTGATCCTCACTAGCCTCCTGCTACAACACAGCCAGGCTCTGAGAGTGCTTGTGGTCTATTTCAGTTGGAAAACTTGAGCTTCATATAGAGGGATGGTTCTCTTGAGATCTCTTCAGAAAGATAATGAGGTAGAACCAGGAGGGACCTCATGAA
>PVHX01030693.1:0-15612 GCA_004024805.1 Geosciurus inauris | reverse complement strand
TGGGTCTGGCTGGGTGCTAACTGGAGAGCCCCTGCAGATTCTTCCAAATGCCTCTGTGGTTTCAGCTGTGGGTTTTTTTTTGTTTGTTTGTTTGCTTTTTGGTACCAGGGATTGAACTCAGGGGCACTTGACCACTGAGCCACGTCCCCAGCCCTATTTTGTGTTTTATGTAGAGACAGGGTCTCACTGAGTTGCTTAGCACCTCGCTGTTGCTGAGGCTGGCTTTGAACTCGCAATCCTCCTGCCTCAGCCTCCCAAAATTCTGGGATGACAGGCGAGGCCACCGCGCCCGGCTTCAGCTGTGGTCTTTAAGGCAGCAAGTGGCAGAGGCTACTCTGCAGGGAAAGGGTCCATCCAGCTTCAGGTCAATGGGCTCCAGCTTCTCTGAGCTCAGGGCCTGGTTAGGAACAGCAGAGAGAGACGGTGGAGGCTTTTGGAAGGACAGCCAGGGTCTGGAGAGGAGGGACTAATGGGATCACAGCTGGCGAAGCCCCCCAGTGCCTAAGGCAGGGATCTGAAGAGGCAGCGGTGCGGCGGAGATGGCAAGGTGCAGGGGAGGGAGCTGATTCTACCTAAATCTGGTTCAGTTTTACCTCCTGCCCGGGCCTCCCGCACCCCAGAAGCTTCTTCCCAATCCTCCCTGATATGCTGTTCCAGGACTGAGAAACGGTCCTTCACAGAGCCCAGTCCTCACCCTCTTCTCTGCCAACAAGGGGAGGTGCCTGTTTCCTGGGTGCAAGCGGCCAGCCGGAGTAATCCTGGTGGGACTGTGCAAGGGAGTCAGCTTCGGAACATCAGGCAACTGCAAGCGAGTCACAGCAGGTTGTGCAGCAGGGACATCGCTCAAAGGCTTCAGTATCGCAGGCCCAGGCTAAGGTTAGGGGTGTTGCCCTGCACGGCACCAGACGGAAGGGCCCGACTCAGTGCCAGCGTTTCGCCGGACGCCAATCTCCAAGCAGCGTTAGACAGGCCCACGGAAGGTGACGCCACCAGGAAGGCTGCCTGGGTTCCGAGCCAGCAGCCTCGGAGCGCCGTGCGGACTGCGCAGGCGCACACGAACTGGCGCGGGGACGCCCGCGCCGAGAGCGCGCAGCCGCACTCCGCGGCTGCTCCACGCTCCACCTCACGGCACTCGGGGGCGTGTCCTGGGCGGGGCCAGTGTGGGGGCGGGGCCAGGCCGGGCAGGGCCTATAAAAGCGCCGGCGGCGGCGGCGCGCCCGGCTCCTCTCGGCGGCGGTGGCCCAGGCGGAGGAGTCCGCGGTGGCGGCGGTGGCGGCGCTGTTCTCCGCGCGGTCCGCGGAGCGGGGTCCGGGTTGTTCGACGTCGGGCGTCGGCGGCACTGGGGCCCCGGCCCGAGCCCGACCCCGGTGAGCGCGGCCCCGAGGACCTCAACCTGGGCGCGAGGAACGGGCCCCACGGAGCCCCGGCCGCCTCCACCCGGCCGCGCTCCCTGCGGGCCGGCCGCCACCGCTCACCGCCCTCCCTTTGTCTGCTCCGCCCGCAGGGTCCCCTCCCCGGCCGCCCCCCGCCCACGGGCCGCCCCCCGGGCCCTGTGTCCCCTCCCCCGCTGGCGGGGCCCGGACGGAAGATGGTGCAGAAGAAAACAGCCGAACTTCAGGGCTTCCACCGTTCGTTCAAGGTGAGGGCCGGGTCGGTTTGGGGGCGCTGCCGGCTGGACCACTGGAGTGGCCGGTGGGGACAGAGCTCACCCCGGAGGCTCATGCGAGGCCCCCTGCGTGTGCCCGGGGCCACCCCCAAACGGGTGTGCGCTGGACTGGGTGGTCAGCAGGCCCAAGCCCTGTCCCCTGCCGTGGCTCGCGGGGTCTCTTCCAGGAACCCCAGGAAGGATTTGGAGCCCTCTGCCTGGTGGTTCTGTGGCCCCCCGCAAGCCCCAACCAGGTGTGTCCTGGTGGTGGTGGGGTTAGCAGAGCACAGCCCAGTGCTCTAGTTTGCTGTGGTCCCTCCTCCTGGAGCCCCCCGCCAGGCTGGTGCCCTCTGCAAGCCCCAGCTGGTTGTGCGTTGGTCTGAGGGGTCAGCAGGCCACAGTCTGGCCTGCACTTCTGTTTGGCTGTTGGGAATCTTCCTCCAGGAATTCCTGGCCAGGTCACTGCCTCTGGTTCCCACCTCCAGGTGGCCTGTGACATGGGGGAGTGGATTAGACATCCCTCCCAGACACCCTAGACCCAAGCACTATTTCCTGTCGGAGCGGGAAGTTTCAGCAGAGGCCCAGTGGTGGCTGCGGCTGCTGAGTCCTGGTCTCAGATGAGCGAATCTGGGGGCGGTGGGGAGGGCAGGTGCTGGGCAGAGGCCCCTGTGGGGCCTGGCCCAGGGGACGCAGTGATGTCAGCGTGCCCGCCCCACCCGGCAGGCCGGGTTATGTAATGGCTTCCTTGGGCTTCCTTGGGCAGGGACCTGTTGCCCGGCAGAGAAGGCAGACCGTGTGTGGTGTGGGTACGCAGGCACCCACACCAGTGTGGGAGGAGCATGCCGAGTCTGGGGAAGAATTCCCAGTCCAGCCAGTGTCCCTGGCCAGCTGCCCCACCCCTGCCCCACATGCCTGTCATCCTTGTTTCCCTCTAGGGCAGCCATGGCCATGGCCTGTTGGGAGTGACCAGGACTGGGCAGTAGAGAGGTGGATCTGAGATGTCACCTACAGTGGTCTTTCCCCCTTGGGGCTGGGTGTGAGTCAAAGTGGGGTCAGCACAGGGGCCAGTGAGGCAGCTGTAGCAAACCTGAGCTTGCTGGATGGTTCCAGCTGCTCCTGCCAAGGCCTGCTGACTGGAGGCCCCTAGCCAGACCCACACTGCCAGGACTATCCAGCAGCCCTGCTAGGAATTAGGACTATAGGAGACCCCAGGTTGGTGACTCCTGACTGCTTGACAGTCCTGATTGTGAGCGGGCCCCCAAGCAACCGGGGGACCTCCACTGGAGGAGTCTCCTTCCACAACGCCACCCCACATCTCCCACAATCCTCACCCCTTGTCACACAGCAGGGAGGCACACCTGCCAGCCCTCTTCAGGTGATTCTACTTTTTTGTGGGAGTTTTGGGGTCGAACTGAGGGTCTTGGCATGCTAGGTGAGCACTGAGCCACATCCTCAGCCCTGTTTTCTTCACTTCAACTGCAAATGTGGAGGTCCACGATCGTGCCAGGGTCCCCTACACGTGGGTGTCAGTAGCACTGTCCTGGCCTCAGCAGACCTGTCCCTTTACCACTGTGGCTCTGGCCACCCCATCCGTCTCAGCCTTCCTGGTTTGGAGGCTGTGACAGGCACATGGGGACCATGGTCAGAGGCAGCCAGAGGCTTAGACTGGGTCCTGCAGCCCTTTGGGTCCTTTCATCCTTAGGAGGTCCTAAGAGTTGGGAGCAGCTGCCCTTCCTGTCTTGCCATGACAGCCTCAAGGGTAATGTCACTTAGGGGAGGTCAGATAGCAGGTGCCACGACTCCTTGACCTGGAGACTCAGGTCCACCCTTCCTTCTAGTCAGCCCTTGTGTGGTGGCTGCCCTGGGCCCAGTGCCTCTGTGCAGGAGCCTTGTGAGAACGCTGAGCACTGGATGCACGTGCCTCCCTCCCCGCAGGGCTGGCGGGGTGCCCCCTTCTCCCGCAGGCCTAGCAGCTCTTTGCCAGGCAGGATGGGTGGGGAGGCAGGCAGGCCCAGTGCTTTTCATTTCCACCCACCCCCTCTCTGTGCCAGGTGGCTTCCTGTCCCCTGATTACCTTTTCTGCTGTGGGGTCCTTCGGGGTCCTGGAGTGATTTGTCTACCAGGTAACCCTCCTGTCAGAGCCCTGTCCAGTGGTGTCAAGGCCCAGAAAGGGCAATGACTTGGCCCAGGTCTCCTAGCACCAATGCTGGCATTACTTGGCCCGCATGTCGTGGACCCTGCTGCCTGCTGCCTGCTCTCAAGGTGGCAGGGTCTAAATGGGAGCTAGTTTACAAGGGAACCTGGCAAGTCCTCAAACTTGCCAGCTTGCAAGGCCTGCCCCCTCATGCAGGGAACCTGAGTCTAGAACTGAACAAACCATCCATTCTGTGGAGACATGTATTCCAACACTCTTCTGCTTGGGGACCAAGAAGAGGCTTCTGTGACATCCATCTTCCCTGGTCAGGGTCTCAGACCCTCTCTCCTGTCCTTGTTCTGTCTCTTACCAAGCACCAGGCTGATTTGTTTTGTTTTTTTTTTTTTAATTTTTTTTAGACATTGATAGGCCATTATTTTATTCATTTATTTATATGTGGTGCTGAGAATCGAACCCAGTGCCTCACACATGCTAGGCAAGCACTCTGCCACTGAGCTACAACCCCAGCCCACCACCAGGCTGATTTGAATCCTAGGCTCCACTGGCTCCTCCCTAAAGGGGTGGGCTTCTTAGCTGGTACCAGGACTGAGAGGCTTCCCCAGAGGGTCAGGCTGACCTGGACAGTGCAGACTGCGGGCTTAGCCAGGGCCTGGCAACTCGGGCTCACACGTGCCTCACCTGTAAGCCCTGGAGCCAGGAGCAGTCCACCTGGACTCTGGCTCCCTGCGGGGACGGTGCTGTCTTCCCAAAGTGGGTCGATGGTGCTCAGAAGACAGGAGTGTTTGGATGCACAGAGCAATTTTGGGAGAGTTCTAGGCAGCCGAGCACATGAGGGCAGGCGCGGAGTGGGTGGGGTCTATGTAAGGGCAGAAGGCCAGAAATGCCCTTATCCCCGAAAGGCCAACCATGTCCAGGGTCACCTCGTAGGGCTCGTCTACTCTGATGCAACCCTGGGGGTCATGGAAAAGCAAGCTGGGAGTCCGGCTTGGTGGCTCCTGCCCTACCACTGCCCGGCCACTTTTGATCCCCACCCCCCTATCCCCAAGGTCAGCCTTTAGGTCATGTGTCTGGGGAGGCTGTTCACATTCTGGAGATGAGCAGACTGAGGCATGGGACATGGCTTGGGTCTGTCTGTGACAACCCTTGGATGGGGGTAGAAGGCCAGGTTCCTCACGGTCAGACAGAAAGACAAGGCTTCTCCCCATGTGCATGTGGACCTTGGGTCTGGATCATTCTCTGGGGTGGGGTCCTGGGCACTGTGGAGTGTTGAGCACCAACCTGGCCTCCACTCACTCCATGCCAGGAGCTCCTCCAGTTGCCCCAGCTACGAGTGTCCCCAGATATCACCGTGTCTCCTGGGGAGACTCCCTGAGTTAGGTGATCGCATGGACTCCTGAGGAAACACGTCCCACAGTCACAAGCCCCACTGAGGCCCTAGGGTGCTGCCCACACGCAACCCAGACTGTGTGGGGAGGAGCAGGAGAGGCCAGCCCGAGAGGCTGGGGTCCCTGGCCCGACCCGTCCGCCCCGTCCCCTGCGCACTCACTTCTGGTGTGCATAGGGATGGGATTGGATTTTTCTGTCCTGGGCGCTGAGGGGCTCTTGCCTTGGCACCGCTGTCGTGTTCTCAGGGCTCCTGTGGCTGGGCCTGAGTGCTCTTTCCTTGCCTGTCCTCTATAGGGGCAGAATCCTTTCGAACTGGCCTTCTCCCTAGACCCGGCCCACCAGGCAGACTCGGACTTCAGCCCGCAGTGTGAGGCCCGCCCTGGTAAGGGCCGGGGTGGGGGGCCTGACACCAAGTCACCCCTGTGGCAGTGGGCGAGGGCTGCCCTGTGGGGGGGTGGGTTCGGCAGGACAGCAGCCTTCTGAGCCTGTGGGTTTCCCTGTACAGACATGCCCACAAGCCAGCCCATCGACATCCCAGATGCCAAGAAGAGAGGCAAGAAGAAAAAGCGCTGCCGTGCCACTGACAGCTTCTCGGGCAGGTTTGAAGGTGAGTGAGCGGCCGGCACAGGGCGCTGGGGAGCTGGCACCAGCCCACAGTCCTCACCCCTCCCCGCCGCTCCCCAGACGTCTACCAGCTGCAAGAGGATGTGCTCGGGGAAGGGGCCCATGCCCGCGTGCAGACCTGTGTCAACCTCATCACCAACCAGGAGTACGCGGTCAAGGTGAGCTGCTCCCACTCCCACCCAGGGGTGCTGGCACTGGCCGGCCAGCAGGTACCTGGTGTTCAAGCTCCAGCCAACAGCCTGGGGGAAACCAGTGTCTAAACGTGGCCCAGGCCTGGCAACTCAGGCCACCCTCCGGGAATCTGGATCAGCCCCATATCCCACCGGGAAGTGACGGTGGGGGCTGGCCCCCACCTGCCCACACCTTGGTACCAAGAACTTGGTGCAGAGTTGCTGGAGAGCTGGAGGTCCTGCTCGGTGCCCTGCTGGCCCGCTGCCTCCCCAGGCACAACAAGCGCCTGGTGGACTGGTTATAAGGACCGGAAGGCACCAGCACGGGGCTGTGCACTTGGGGAAACCCAGTGCAGGTCCACGAGAGCTTCCTGTGCTGCCCTCCCCAATTCACACGGCCTTCTGAGCAGAGTCCAGATGAGCCCCTGGCATGGCTTTGGAACCTGGCAAGGCTGGCTGGTCAGACCTGTGCTGAGAAACCTCAGGCTTTCCTCCTGCCTCTGCATCCGGCCTCAGGGCTGGGTGGGGTCACAGCAGGCATGGCTGCCCAGGAAGGAGGCCAGGTGCTCCCTGGCAAGTGGGGCTGGCTAGAAGCCTGTAGGCCTGGTGGACGTCCAGGCCCTGCTAGTGGCTTCTGCATCTGAGGCTCCTGGAGGAGAAAGAGGAGAGGTGGCTATCCCACTTGAGTAGGGAGGTAGTCGCCTTATTTGGCAGAAGTTAAAGGAGGCTATAGGCGTGGTGTGAGGGCCAAAGAAATAGTCCTGCCCCTGGGAGCTCCTGGCTGGGCGCTTATGTGGGATCGTCACCTACGCAGCAGCACCTTCTGAGCGGCCTCCTCCCCTAACTCTGGGAGGCAGCCGTCCTGTCGTTGTTTGATGGGGTAGGGAACCAAGGCTGGGAAGGGTTAGGTAGCCCGAGTCACACTGTGTGTGGCCTCTCGGTGGCTCCTGACTACTTCCCCAGTGCCTGGCCATGACCCAGAGGGTTTGGAGAGCTCAGGGGGCTTCCTGGTGATGGTGTCAGGGCTGTGTTGAAATCTGGTAGTGGCAGGAGGTGGTGTCCTGGGCACAGGAGGCAGGAAGTGCTGGGACTCAGGGTGGGTGGGGCAGAGTAGCCAGCTTGCCCTGGGGGTAGTTCGGGGACATCCTACTCTGTGTGCACAGTGCAGGGATCCCTACCAGGAGGGACTGCACTGTCCTCTGTGAAGTGGGGGTCCTAGCTCACTTCCCCAGGGGCAGGATGAGGTTCAGTTTAATCCAGAACCTGGGGAGTACCCTGCCCTCTGGACTTAATGCTCAGCAGTGGATCGGGTAACAGTGATGTCTCTTGAGGCCTCCTGCTGGGACAGGTGTCTGTCATTAGACGTGTAGGACAGTGTATTAGCACTTGGTACGTTTCAAGTCCTCCTTGCAACCAGGGGGCTGTAGCGGGAGGCAGCTCTGGGCATATGAGGTCACTCAGCGTTCCACTCACCCAGTGAGAGCAGCCTGGGTGTCTAACCTGGGGACAGTCACAGCAGGGGCTGGGGATCACTGCCAGGCACCTCTAACCCCACTTCTCTGAGAGCAGATACGGCTAGGCACCTGTAGAGGCAGAACCCGTCAGTCCTTGAGCTGCTGGGAGGAGAGGGCACAGGCTACAGAGCATGGGCTGACTTCCTAAGGCTCTGGGGTCCTAGGAGGCCGAGCCATCTAGTGGCTAGGAGGCTGACCAGGGCTGGCCTGCAAGAGGCAGGCTTATGAGGCTGGTGGGGCCATCTGCCCAGTCTGGCACAAAGCCAGGGAGGCCGGACTTGTGCAGCCGCATGGCAAGTGGGACCGGCTGGGCTGGCAGCCAGGTGCCAGAGGCCTCCCTAGTTCCATGGGTCATGTGGGAACCAGCCGTCTGGGAGCAAACTGTGGCCGGCCAACTTGTCCCAGCAGCCCCACCCCGCTGTAAGGTATTCTGCAGAGGCCCCTGCCCCAGGCACACCTCAGACCCCCAGGCTCAGGGGAGAGCTGCCCTCACTTACCTCTCCCTCCCCTGGTGCTGCTGGCTGAGGCAGCACCGTACCTCCTGCCTGTGCTGACATCACAGTCCTGACTTGCAGCAAGTTCTGGGCCTGTAGGAAAGCTCTGCTTTCCAGAGGGGAAGGTTCTGATCTCTGATGGTGGAATTTCAGGCAGAATTCAGGGCACGTTTCTGCCAGGGGCTCGCCTGTCCTGCTGACCCCGTGGTATGTGTTTCCCCACCTCTTTCAGATCATTGAGAAGCAGCCAGGCCACATTCGCAGTAGGGTGTTCCGGGAGGTGGAGATGCTTTACCAGTGCCAAGGACACAGGTGAGGTGACCTGCCCTCGCCACAGCGCCAGTCCCTGAGCCATCTTTCCACGGATGAATGGGCCTGAGTACCAAATCACCCCAAGCAGGATGCTGACCAGGCACTGCTGGGCAATGTGGGTGGGCCCAGTGGCAGGCCTGCAGATGGGTCCCAGTGGGCTTGGGAAAGGCCGCCCCTCATAAGCTGGACAGTGGGTGTACAGGGGCCTCAGGAAGCCTCAGCTCCTCTTCTCCCCTCACCCCAGGAATGTTCTGGAGTTGATCGAGTTCTTTGAGGAGGAAGACCGTTTCTACCTGGTGTTTGAGAAGATGCGGGGTGGTATGTAGGGGCTCCTGGTTGGGAGTGGGGGTGTTGGGAGACATTTCCAGCTGCATTATGGGGACTCGGGGACACTAGGAGGAACCTCTCAGGGGTGGAAGTGGGTGCTAGACATTGGCGCAGGGACCCTGGAGGTGACCATGTCCTCCCTTGGCACGGCCTTGCCCCAGGCTCCATCCTGAGTCACATCCATAAGCGGCGACACTTTAATGAGCTGGAGGCCAGTGTGGTGGTGCAGGATGTGGCCAGCGCCTTGGATTTCCTGCACAACAAAGGTGGGTGGTGGGGCTGTGCACCTGCAGCCTGCAGGGTCTTGGGGGTTTCCACCTGCCTGGGACTCCAGGAGATGCCCCCACCCCTAACCCCTTGCTCCACTTCCCTTAGGCATCGCCCACAGGGACCTAAAACCCGAGAACATCCTCTGTGAGCACCCCAACCAGGTGAGGCAAGCGCCCACACGGACTCTGTGGGGTCACCCCTGGCAGTGTCCGCCTCTGCTTGCCAGGGTTGGACCCCTCCCACAGCCCACTGATAATCCTCCAGGTCTCCCCCGTAAAGATCTGCGATTTCGACCTGGGCAGTGGCATCAAACTCAATGGGGACTGCTCCCCCATCTCCACCCCAGAGCTGCTCACCCCGGTGAGAGTCAAGGGCGCCCCATGGGAGTGCGAGGAAGGGCTGGGTGCTCAAGCTTGCAAAACCTCAAGGTGCCTGCGCCGGCTGGCGCCGCATCTCGTATCGCTGCTACCCGGGAGCCCTGCTTCCGGGCTTCCGGGCTTCCGCTTAGCAACAACTGCTGATTGGCTGCGCTGGGGGTGCTGCGGGGGCGGGGCGGATTCCCTTCACCTGATTAAAGGGGGCGCCAGAAGGGTTCTGGGCACCTGCTGATTGGGCGGGGTAAGCTCCAGCAACAACTGCTGATTGGCAGGCCGTAGGTGGGGCGGGGCCTCGGGTGGGCGGAGGTGGGGCGAGGCGGGTTTTGGGCACCTGCTGATTGGGTGGGGCCCGGCTCCAGCAGCAGCCTCTGATTGGCTGGGCTGTGAGGGAGGCGGGTCTGTGCTGACCACACCTTCATGTCCTGGCAGTGTGGCTCTGCTGAGTACATGGCCCCGGAGGTGGTGGAGGCCTTCAGTGAGGAGGCCAGCATCTACGACAAGCGCTGCGACCTGTGGAGCCTGGGTGTCATACTCTACATCCTGCTCAGCGGCTACCCGCCATTCGTGGGCCACTGTGGCAGCGACTGTGGCTGGGACCGTGGGGAGGCCTGTCCTGCCTGTCAGGTATACCCCCTACCCTGGATGCCCCCTCGTATGTCCCCTTACTCCCCAGGGGCCGCCTCTTGTGCCCCAGGCACCTGTCCCTGATAGGGTCCGCAGGATGGTGCCAGACATCCTGGGTTGCCTAGCCCATGGGAGGAGACAGGCCCACTGGTCAGAGCTGAGGATTTGAGGATGGGTGCAAAGTCTGTGGTTGGGGCCTTCTGTCCACGGTGTCTGGGTCATTATTCATGATCTGATGTCCCTCCCCGGGCCAGGCTCCCTGAATTGCCTTTTTGTAAATCAAACCTGGGCAGAGTGTTCAGGCTACCTCCAGACATCCGTCCTTCACTTTACTCTGGCTCCAGAGCTCCCAGCCACCTCACTGGAATTAGGATGTTGGCCCTCTGCAGCCCTCCAGCTAGCACCCTTGCATGTGGCTGGTTCTGGGGACCCTGGTAGAGCTGTCAGTCTCTACATTCCAGGTTTGTCCACTGGGGTGACAGCTGTCCTTGTGGGCTGCCACTGACCGTCTTACCCCCCCTCCCTTAGAACATGCTGTTTGAGAGCATCCAGGAGGGCAAGTATGAATTCCCAGACAAGGACTGGGCCCACATCTCCTTCGCCGCCAAAGACCTCATCTCCAAGCTGCTTGTCCGTGATGCCAAGCAGAGGCTGAGTGCGGCCCAAGTCCTGCAGCACCCCTGGGTGCAAGGGGTGAGCCCCAGGGCCTGGGGAGGGGACACCCACTCCCTGAACTGCACCTTCGTCTGGTGGGTGTGAGAGTCTCACAACAAGTATGTGAAACCCAGAGGGTTTGGCATGGCCACCCTGAGCTGCAAGGGTGGGTCTGTGTCTCCTGGACTACACTGTGGTTCTAGGCCAAGGGGTGTAGCTGGAGTCCCATCACCTCCCCAGCAGCCATGCAGGGGTTCACAGGAGCAGCTGCTTGGAGAATCCTGGTCTGGTGGACCCGAGGCCCAAGAGCCACAGGACATCCACAGTGCAGCAAGCTGGGGTCAGCCAAGGGACAGGTGGCCAGTGCCTCAGGAGCAAAGCCCAGCCCAGCCAAGGCAGATTCTCCACCTGCCATTTGCAGTCCAGGGCCCGTCCCTTTGCCCAACCTAGGATCGGCCTTCAATCTGGGAAGGGCCAGGCATTTCTCCAGGTCAGGGCTCATCAAAGCTAAACAATACTCCCAGGGAGCCGGGCGCGGTGGCCACGCCTGTCATCCCAGCACTTAGGGAGGCTGAAGCAGGAGGATCACGAGTTCAAAGCCAGCCTCAGCAATGGCGAGGCGCTAAGCAACTCAGTGAGACCCTGTCTCTACATAAAACACAAAATAGGGCTGGGGGTGTGGCTCAGGGGTCGAGTGCCCCTGAGTTCAATCCCTGGTACGAAAAAAAAAAATACTCTGAGGGACTGAGACCACCAGGATGCCAGCTTTATTGATAGAAGCTGAGGTCCCTTGGAGTTCCATGGTCAAGGGACGGCTCCAAACTCCTTCCAGGACCATCCAGGAACCTGTGAGCTGAGAAGGCAGAGGGGAGCTAGGGGTGTGTTTGGGCTGGAAACTGTTAGGAAGGGTGTTTATTTGGAGCCACTGATCTCCCCCCAACTGGTGGATCCCTGCATCATTCCCCCGCCCCCGGCTCAGAACTGCAGGTTCCCTGGAGCCTGGGATGGGGAGGGGTGTCTGATGCACTGGGCATCCAGCTGCGTTCCTGGTCTCTCAGGTAGAATCCAGGTGGTGGAGGGTGGGCCTAGAGCTTCCCTTGACTGGACCCCCATTAGCCCTTGGGGACACAAAAAAGCCAGTAGGGGACCTTGAGACGGGTCTTGTGTGGTAGGGTCTGTTTTCTAGCCCCTGAGTCCGCTGTCTTCTTGCAGTGTGCCCCGGAGAACACCCTGCCCACGCCCATGGTCCTGCAGAGGTGAGACCAATGGGTTTTGGAGCTTGGGGGGTTAAATGTTCAGGTCTCTTTAAAAAAAAGGAAAAAAAGAAAAGTGTTTTTGCCCAATGGACACCTAAGCACTTGAATGTCCCTGTACCAGTGGACCTCACATAGGTCCTACTTGGGGTCCTGGCACTCAGAGGGCCCAAAGGGGGGGGTCGCTGGAGGAAACGGAAGGATGTGCATCTGCTGGTTGCCTTGGCCTGTCCCACAGGAACAGCTGTGCCAAAGACCTCACGTCCTTCGCAGCGGAGGCCATCGCCATGAATCGGCAGCTGGCTCAGCGCGAGGAGGACGAGGCCGAGGAAGAGGCCACGGGGCAGGGCCCACCTGTTGTCATCAGACCTACCTCACGCTGCCTGCAGCTGTCCCCGCCCTCTGAGTCCAAGCTGGCCCAGCGGCGGCAGAGAGCCAGCCTGTCCACCGCCCCCGTGGTCCTTGTGGGGGACCACGTGTGACCCCCCCAGGCCCCTATCTGTACATAGGTCACCCCCTTTCCCATCAGACCTAAAAGGCTTGGAGCTGTGGCCGCAGGGACCAGGGGCTGCACTCCCTCTGCTCTGGCTGTGGTCCCGGCTCCGCTCAGCCGGGGGTGTTTTTATAGAAGGTTTTTGCTGTTGGTTTTTTCCTTTTCCCCTCGTTCCCCTCCCATTTTTTGTTTTTGTGTTTTGTTTTTGTTTTTTTTTCTTCCTTTTGATGGTGTTAAAAGCAAAGCAAGTGCCCCGGGGAGGAGAGCGGAGGGCATGTGGCTGGGCCCTCCTGCCACCTGCCCGTGATGCTCGCAGGTACTGTGAAGGCCTCTGCCCCGCCCAGTCACCCATGCCCAGTGGCCTCGCTCATGGCTCTCTTCCAGCTCTGGGGATGCACAGGGCCCACCCCCGCCCCTCCCCACCCTCAGTATTTCAGGGACAGTCCCCCTCCTGGTGACAAAGCAGAAGGCCCTTCATTGCTCCCCCAGGACACCCTGGCAGCCTGGGCTGGGCCGGGGCCTTACCTGTGGCAGGAGAGCTGAGGCTGCGGTAGGTGGGCAGCACCAGACCCCCAGACCCCGGCCCAGGCTCGTTGGCCCACCTGCCCTGTCTGTCCCCAGGAGCTGACACTCGGGGCTTCTCCCAGGCTGTCTGAGTGAATCCCTGCCAGCTGGACTTGGTCTCTGACCTTGACCTTAAACTGCAGCTGGCACGGGGACATGCCCGCTGCTCCCTCCCACTCCCCCAGGGACTGCAGCTGGAGCCCGACCAACAATCTGCCCCCAGCTGGTTCCGCCAAGTTGAGTGAGGGGCAAGATAGGTGCCCGACAGCCAGCGTGGGGTCCTGAGGTGTCTCCCACCCCCCAGGGCACCTGAGTGCCCCTTCTCAGGGCTCAGTCTGACTATGCCCATGTCCTGCCCCACACTGGCCCTGGGTCTGGCCTTTGGAAGCTCTGTCACCCCTCCCCATACCCAGAGCTGGGGCCAGACCCAGGGGTACCCCAAATCCCTCCCATCCTCCACCTCCAAGGGCAGCGACTTGTGTGTGCCCACCTTCAGGAAAACGGCCACAGCTTGACCTCCCTTGGGGCAGCCAGGAATGGCTGGGGAGGGGCCGCTGGGTACCCCTCCAGCTCTGACCCACTGCACCTGGTCAGCGGCTGTGGGGCCGGGGAGACTGCCTCTGGGTCCTTGGCCGTGAACTACTATGCAATACCAGTTCCCATTTTCTATGTGCATGCGCAGCCCTGCTGGTCAGGGGGGCAGCAGCGGGGGCACTGGGCCACTGCTGGGTCCAGTCCAGGCCTGCTCAGGTGTCTTGGGGCAGGGACTGGGCAAGCCCCCTGGCCTCAGAGTCTGTGGTCGGGATGTCTGTCATTTAGTTAGTTTTTTAAACATCGTTTGACGAGCTTCCCTGCTGAAGAATACTTGAATGTCGGAGGGGCCTCCGGCGGCCCAGACACTGCCCAGCCTCTTGCCGTCGTCACAGTCTGATGGCCTGCGGGGGCGACATCCCTCCCCAGTCCTTTGCCCTTCTGTATCTGTGGACCGACCTTTCCAAAGACCCGGGGTGGGGGGTAGCTGCCGGCCCACCCCGGTCCTCCCGTCGGTGGCTGTGCGCTGGCCCTGGGCATCCTCTGCCTTTTTGTGTAAAAGGACGAGTGGACGGACTCGCCGGGCTGGGAGCCGCGCCACCTGGCTCCGGAGGCTGGCGGCCCTTTCGGCCCCCTCCCGGGGGCGGGCGGGCACTTCCTCTCCCCCAGCCTCCCGCCGTGACCGCGGAGGACTGGCCAGAGCCGGTACTGCGAGCGAGCGGAGGCCGCCCTGGCGGGCCGAGCGGCGAAGACATCCAAGCACTTTAACCCCGCGGCGCAGGCAGCGGCCGCTCGGGAGCCCTGCACACCGACGTCCACGCCAGGGTTTTGTATTCAGTTTTGTAAGGATTTAATAAAAACCGTAAAAACTGGCCCCGCTGCCTACAGGGCGGGCAGGCCGCGTCCTCCCCGCCGGGACCGTGCGTCAAAGGCAAAGCAGCCCCTCAGCCTTCCCGGGAGGGGCACTGGCCACCGCGAGCCGGCCTGAGCCTCCTTCCCGGGGTCCTTCGCAACACATCAGGCGACCTGCTCTGCACCTCTGAGCGCCCTCGGGTGTAGGAGGGGACAGCACACGGTGTCCTCGCACAGGTGGACGGAGGCAGCTGCCCCTGGACGTGTTCTAGCAGCGGCAGGCCCAGTGCCCTCCTCTGTGTCCATCCCCTCAGCTGCACCCAAATCCCTGCTGTCTGCAGGCGTCGGCGCCGGCGCCCGGCTGCGGACCCCCGGGGCCAGTAGAGCGGGAGGGCTTTCTGGAGGAGGGACACAGGCGAGGCGCGCCGGAAGTCCAGCCGGGTCCCGGCCGCGGCGTGCCTCGGGCGGCGGCCCGTCAGTGCGGCATTGGGAGCACCCGGGTGTGGTCACGTGCGGGCCGCGCAAAGCCGGGCGAGTCCCGGCGGGCGTGGGGCGGGGGCGTCGGGAGCGGGCCGGGGTCCTGGGCTCCCGGACAGCGCGGAGCCCCGGCGGCGTTTCGTTTGTGTGAATTTCTCTGGAGCTGGGATTGAGCCCAGAGCCGCTCTGCCGCTGAGCTGCGCCCTGGCCTTGTGATTCTGCTTGGAGGCGGTTTCTCTGGCCTCGGCCCCAGCCGCTGGGTGACGAGTGCGCGCCGCTGTGCCCAGCTAGGCTGTATTGAGATAAAATCCGCGTATCCTACTTACCCATTTGAAGTGTGCACTTCCCAGTGGCTCAGGAGGCTGAAACAGGAGGATGGAAGTTCAAGGGCAGCCTCTGCAACTTAGTGAGGCCCTAAGCAATTTATTGAGACTGTGTCTCAAAATACAAAACAAAAAGGACTTGTGATGTAACTCAGTGGTAAAGTGCCCTGGGTTCAATCCCAAGTACCGAAAAAAATCAAAAATAAAATAAAGTGTGCCCTTCAACCCTGGCGTGCTGGCGTGTGCCTGTAATCCCAGCAATTTGGGAGGCTGAGGCAGAAGGATCACAAGTTTGAGGCCAGCCTCAGCAATTTAGCAAGACTGTTTCAAACAGGACGGGGGTATATCTCAGTGGTAAAGGCTCCTGGGTTTATTCCCTAGCACCGTACAAATTAATAATAAAAAAATAACAAATTGTGTACTCCGGTATCTTTTAGTTCATTCACAGGGTTGTGCAAATACCACCTCTAATTCCGGACATCCTCAGCATCCCCACAGAACACCCCGTTCCCATGATCAGTCACCCCCAGCCCCGCACCCGTGATGCACATCCTGTCTCTGGACTTG
>PVHX01030692.1:0-15615 GCA_004024805.1 Geosciurus inauris | reverse complement strand
AAAAAAAAAAAAAAGATGTCTTTAGTCTCTCCTTCTTTTTTTTTTTTTTTGGCTCTGGAGATTGAACTCCGGGGTGCTCAACCACTGAGCAACATCCCCAGCCCTATTTTTTGTGTTTTATGTAGAGATAGAGTCTCACTGAGTTGCTTAGTGCCTTGCCATTGCTGAGGCTGGCTTTGAACTCATGATTCTCCTGTCTCAGCCTCCCTAAGTGCTGGGATTACAGGCTTGCGCCACCGTGCCTGGCTGTCTTTAGTCTCTTGATCTGGAAATGTTTCTTAGCTTTTCTTTCTATGACACATATTTGGACAGCCCAGACCTGTTAATCTGTGTTCACCTGATTAGCTTCAGGGTATTTTTTTTGGAGGAGAGGACAGGGTCTCACTAGTTGCCCAGGCTGGTCTCTAACTCCCGGGCTTGAGATTCTCCAGAGTAGCTGGGACTACTCTTGCGCTTGTGCCACACTGGGCTCCTGATTTTACATTTCTTACAGCAATACAACCGCAGTGTGTGGCACCCTTCTCAGTGCTGCCTGTCAGGAGAGCTGTATTATTTGTTGTCTTCATTCTAGGTGATACTAACTTTGTTTTGGCACTGTGGACTGAACCCAGAGCATTCCACCACTGAGTTATATCCTCAGGCTGTAGATTTAAATGTAGTTTTCAGTCTAGCCAGAAAGTAGCAAGAGTCCCCAAGGTCCTTTTTATTTTCTATTTAGAGACAGGGTCTTGCTAAGTTGCTGAGGCTGGCCTTGAACTTGTGATCCTCTTGTTGCAGCCTCCTGAGTCGCTGGGATTACAGGTGTACACCACTGCATGGGCAAGTGATACTAACTTTTGACCACCTTGTTCAAGTAGCGTCTGCTTATAGAAAGTTACTATTAATCCCCTTTGTAATTAACATATTTATTACCAAATAATTTGCTGGATGTTAATTTGAGATTGTAAATATTCTGTTTTTCATCAAACTTTCACCTGTTACTTTTTCTTTTGGGTGCTGGGGATTGAACCCAGGGCCTCATGCATGCTAGGCAAGTGCTCCACCATTAAGCCAGCTTTCAACCATTTTTACTTTTTTTTTTTTTTAATTTTTTTTAGTTGTAGACGGACACAATATCTTTATTATTTTTTTAAATGTGGTGCTGAGGATTGAACCCAGTGCTTCACGCATGCAAGGCAAGCACTCTGCTACTGAGCTACAATCCCAGTCCCAACCTTTTACTTTTAACATCCACTGGTGATTTTTTTAATGTTTTATTTTTTTAGTTGTAGATGGACACAATATCTGTATTTATTTTTATGTGGCGCTGAGGATTGAACCCACTGCCTCACGCATGTGAGACAAGTGCTCTACCATTGAGCTACAATCCCAGCCTGGTGACTATTATGATGGCTTCCAAATAAAGATTATTCTAACTCCCAAATTTCTCCTGTTTTTCTTAGTTGGTGTTAATTTTGAAATTACTTATTAGACATCCCAGTGGAGATGCTCAGTGAGATCAGAAGACACAGGTTGTAGAACTGGATGTAGGAGCTGTCAGTCTAGCCAGAAGGCAGCTAAGTGTCCTGGATGGTCCTTGCCCCCACTTGCCTGGGTCTTCTCTAGGCCTGATTTCTGCTGACAGATTTTTGGGAGACAAACCCTAGTGTTGGTTGGGTTAAGAGAGTACTAAGGCTTTATTGAGGATGGGACTGAGGGCTCGTGTTTCACTGGAAGTGGGATTCTGTGGCAGGAAATGCCCCTGCTCCATTTAAAGCTGACCCTGGTGAAAGTCTTTTCACTTTTGCCTGCACGTTCAAGTCCTGTCCAGCGCAGCCTTCTCCCTGAGCAGCGGCACAGCCTGAGTCTTCTGCCTCTGTGTTCGCGGGGCCCTTCAGTGCCACAGCTTGGAAAACTGCTCACCCTTCAAAGCCCAGCTCAAAAGTTACCTTCCGTGCAAGTACCTGTCCCCGCCCCATGATCGTTCATTTAAGGAATAGCTGCTAAGGCCCTGATCTGTGTGAAGCAGTGAGACATGGTGAGAAATGATTCCTGCCCCCGGGAGCCCACCATTACTTGGTGGTGACAGGTATTAATGTACAATCACACAGGTATAAATGCCATCATGGCAGTGACAGCAAAAGGGAAATGTGACTCAGGCTTCAAGTGTGGAGCAGGGGGTTGGCACCCACCTGGCCTGGCCCAGGAGCATGGGAAGGGTTTCCCTGAGACATGCCACCTGACCTGAGCGTGGGAAGGCCCAGGGTGGCTAGAGGACAGAGTCCAGGGCCACTGTCCCTGGAAGTGCAGTTGGACAAGGGGCAGTACCTCCGAGGTTGAGGGGAGGAGGCTGGGTTTTCTCCCCTGGACAGGGGGCAAGCTTTGAAGGCTTCTGGGCAACCCAGCTGGCATTCTGAAAGGTCCCCTCTGACTGCCATGTGGAAAAGGCTGGAGTGGCAGTGGAGATCATGCTGGTTTTGTAGTATCAGCCAGATATAGATGGGCAGGAACCACATCTTCAGATTTTCTGTGAGCCCCATTCCACTGCTGTTGAAACCAGCTCAGATGCTGTGTTGACAGCATTTACCCACACAGGCCCTGTGTGGCTGGTAGCAATGATTTTGTCCTGCTGTTCTTCTCTTAAGGTCCTCGAGTCCAGTGCTGATTGTGGCAACAGCTGGGTCTTCTCTTTCTCTGCCATAGGTGAAGACTCTGCAAGACTCTGGGGACTTGTAATCTTCAGGGAGCTTGGGGTTCTAGAAAGGAAACCTGGGCTTCCTTGATCTCAGATGCGTGGCCCTGTGTGGGGGTTCTAGGGACTCAAGGGTGGCTATGGTCTCCTGTTCCCATGGGCCTCTTCCCTGGTCATCCTCATCCTGCACCTCCCAGGGGTGCTTCCTTCCTCTGCCTGGGTTCTCCTCTATCCCGGCAGAGACTGGGCTTTGGAAACACGGAAGCCAAGGACTCTTTACCAGCTTCTCTCGGAAGCTGCTCTCAGCCTTTCCCAAAGCGACACAAAGCAGAGTGTATACAGAGGTGGGACACCACTAAGTCATAATCTTGTCAAAACTGTTTACTCTGAATCTTGTCAAAAGAAAACATAATAAATCCAAATTATGCAACATTCTATAAGATGCTTGGATACTTTAAAATATAATTATCAGGAAAACAAAAAGAAAGGCAGGGCAACTTTGATTCAGAGACTAGAGAAACGTGTTAACTGAAACAATGAGTGGACCTTAGCTGGACCCTTGATGGGCAGGGAAAAGCCCTAAAGAACATTACTTGGGGCACCTGGAGTTTGGCACTTTAGGTGATAGTAGTACCTGGGCTCTGAGTGCTCCCCTGGGTAAGGGAGGTCCTGTCTGGGACATTCCTTTGTTAAATTTGAGGGTGATAGTGGTATGATGGCCAGGCATGAAATGTCTTTATATATATATATATATATATATTTTAGTTGTAGATGGACACAATGTCTTTATTTTATTGCTTTGTATGTGGTGCTGAGGATCAAACTCAGGGCCTCACGCATGCGAGGCAAGCGCTCTACCGCTGAGCTACAATCCCAGCCCTGAAATGTCTTCATTCTTAGGAGTTGCACAGCATATTTTGGTGCCACTGTGCCAGGAGAGCCAGGAGTAGAGGTCCAGAATCTGCATGCTACTCCTCACCAGCTGGTGCTTCTGGTATGGGGAGCAGGGTCCTTCCTGGGGCCTGATCTACCCTTCAAGGCCCCTCTCGCTGTAGCAGAAACCCTCAGGCTCTGAAGAGCTAAGGGTAACCCCAGGCGCTCCAGGCCCACTGGGTAGAGCTGGTGCTCGCTGGTGGTGGCCTTGAGCCCGGCTTGACCCCTCCCCTGCCTTCACTCACCTTTGCAGGGCTGACTTAGTGCCGGCTGCTGGGACCCTCTTTACTCACCTTCAGGTCACCTCAGCTGGGTCTCAGGGAAGGGGTGGGTCTGGGAAGGCACAAGCCCTAGGAGTCAATCAGAGCCTCCCATGGTCACTGACACTCAGCTACCACTACCAGACATGCTGGAATCCAGAAGGCGGCAAGCTGCTCTGAGCACAGGGGTTGGCCACAGGGTTGGCTGGTGATGGGCTAGGCAGCCTAGGCAAAGCTCTTGGGAAAGGGAGATCTGTGCCTCCCTGGACTGAAGTCACTGGTGGCCTGGCTAGCCTGGCCTGAGAGGCCAGACTGTGGCTCCAGAGCCTGGCCCAAGGCCCTTCTAAAGGCACGTTCTCTCCGGGGGTTGGTACCTGCCATGCCTTCTGCCTGGAATGCACTTTCTTACCCCCAAAGCTGCTCAGTACCCAGTCTTCTGGTGGGGACCAGAATGCTCCCATCCAGCCTGGGCTTGGTGGTGCTGCTGCTCCGGTTCCTGCAGCCTCCTTGCACTGCATCTCCTTTTCTGTTGTAGACTTGAACTCCCCTACGCCACGCCACTGAGGTCTCTCCTACCCGGTGAGCTGTGTGCAGCCTGCACAGCCCTGCACTGTTCAAAGGCGAGTGAAGGCGAGGGAGGAGGCCAAGCTGACTCCCACTCCCCGGCTCCTGGCCAGCTAGCACTTTGGCTCTGTCCCTGCTTGGCAAGTGTGCTTGGTACACCTGCTGTCCGGGTGGAAGCAGCACTAGGGCACCGGTAGCCTGTCCTGGAAGATGTGCAGAGTCCAGATCTGGGAAGAGTCGGTCGGGCTCTGTAGGAGCAGCTCCTGATGGAGCCCTTTTTCCTCACAGGAAGCTGGCAGGGTAGATGCTGCACACTCACCTCCCAGACGAGACGTGAGCTCCGCTTGCTCACCCAGGATCACAGAGCTGGCGCATGACAGTTGGAACTGTGGTTTACACTCAAGCCAGCCTGTCTGTTTCCTGGGGGCGTCCACTGCCACCCTCCTTACCCCAGCCTGGCCCACGCACTGCAATAACACCATAAGCCCGTGGTACACGATACCTCATTTATTCTCACAACATGCCTGTGAGGTAGGGAGGGGCAGGGACTGTCCCCATTTTACAGAGGAGGAAGTTGAGGCACACAGAGGTCAAGTGACTTGCCCAAGGTCACAGACGGCGGCCAAGCTGGATTGGGGCCCCAGAGCAGGCCCTTGGTTCACCCAGGGGGGACCCCCTGCAGCACATGCCGGACAAGAGGCTGTCTCTGATGCCCTGGAGTTGTATGCCCAGTACCGAGCGGTCCCTGGCATGCCGAGTGCCCTGCTGCCCTTGCCTGGCCTGCCCCACCCGCCCTGTAGGCCCGGGCCTCTGCAGCTCAGGGCTCCTGACACCCGGGAGAAGGGATGGGGCAGGGGAGAGAGGAGGATCGGGTGAAGAAACAGAACAGAACAGAAAACTCAGAGGCTGGGCTGGCCAGGGCGGGTGGGAGGGACAAAAAAAAAAAAGGGCTGCTTACACACAAGGTATATATTTTTACACACACTTGTACACACACCTAGATATAGTACATGTAAAAATATATGCTATTCACACATCCGCCTCCTGCCAGGTGCCCCGAGAGCCGGTGGTGGCGGCGCTGGTGGCAGGTGAGCAGAGGGCGTTGTTAAATATACACTCTAAGGTCTATGTGCATATGTACACATACGTACAGACATCGCCACCTGCCCTTGGGCACTGGACACAGGCGCGGCCAAGGACAGACAACCCCTGGAAGCCACTCTGAGTCCTAAATTTTCTTTTGCCGAAGGAAGAAGGGGCTGGAGAGAAGAGAAAGAGTGGAATCTGGATGCGGAACTGTGGCTTCACCTCATTGCCCCAAAGGCCAGCTGGGTTCTCATCTGCTCAGAGGCAAGTCCTGTCTGATGTCGCGTGGGGGCAGTGGGAGGCCCTCTGCCAGTGCATACGTGTGCGAGACTGTGTGTGAGCACTTGGTGGGGGTGGGGGAGCGTCTGGCTCTCTGCCCTCTGGGCCCTTGACCCCAGAGGCTGAGGCGCAGAAGCTGCTGGCCATGGCGGTGACCCCTGTGTGAGCTCTGAAGGGAAAAGAAAAACGTAAGAATGAAAAATCCAAGGTCAGCATGGGGGGAGCCGGGAAAAGGGGGACATGGCAGGTGCCCAAGGCTGCCCTTGGACTGTCGTCGTCTTGTAAACAAGCTAGTTTAAGTTCTCCTTAGATAGAACAAGTAAAAAGACCGCAGTCTGAGGCTGGGCCGGGAGTTGCCAAAGTCCACTTATCTAGTCCACCACGGCCAGCAAGAGGGAAAAAAGAGTTTTTCAGTTTTGTTGAATTTTTTTTTGTGTGAAGTCTTCATAACCTAAAGCTGGGAGGGACCCAAAAAAGCCAAATCGTGAGCCCTTGTATGCGTCAATTTGAAAGTTGGCTCAGGGTCTCTAAAGAGAATAACCACACTAAAGGTTGAGAAAATTTTGTTCCATTTTCATTAAGATTTTTTTTGTGTGTGTTTTTTAAACACTTTAAAATTGTTTCCTTCCTTCTTCCTTCATGGTCTCAGAGCCTGGTCTGGGCTTCAGGGACATAAATTTCGATGCTGTCTGCGCTCTCTGTGGCCGAGTTCTGCCGCACAGAAGCTGCCCGCTTGGCTGCCAGAAGTCTCTTGCGGGCCTCCTGACGCTGCTTGTCCCCTGCGTCTGAGGCCTTGTCACGGCTCACTGCCGGCTTGGATTTGGCTGGCTTCTTTGGGACTGGAGGGGGTGGTTTCTTCTCTTCCTTTAGTAAGACAGTGAGGAAGGAACAAAAATAAAATAAAGGTGCCACGTTTTGTGTGGCACTGCCCCCGACTAAATGCTGCAAGCTGTATCTCCCACCCCAGCCTCCCTGCACTGGGCACAGGCAACACACATCTGGAATCAGGAAGCCACAAGAAGCGATGATAGTGGGAACAGCACAAGGCATGGGAGCGAAAAGCAAGCCAGGATCCTAGAATGCTTTAGCAGAAGATGGACAGGTCACCTGTTCCCACCCTGCTCTGAGCCACTGGAGCCTGAGATTCCAGTCAGAACCAGCCTGAGTCCTCCCAGTCAGAGGCAGGACTCTGACTCCCCGCTCACATTCTGCAAGCTATCCTAGGGATCAGAACTTACAGGGGCCACAGTCCAACACAGTAGGTTCCACTGATTTACAGAAGGAAGCATGAGCCTCAGGGAAGAGGCTTGTTGCCACAAGGAGGGGGAAGAGGGTCCAGACCCCAGTACTCCTGGCGGCAAGGCCCCAGGAGAAGGGACCATTTTGCTGGTTGCAAAGTTCCAACAGCCACATCTCCAGTGCTGTGGTGTGGGTGCGTCTCTCCCAGGACTCCCCTTTTCTGAACATGCAGGGCAGGCTGGCATGCTTCAGGGGGCAGCCTCAACTACACAGAACGAGCAGCAGGCTGGACGAGTGCCAAGCATGGACCCCGGCAGTGATGGACGTGAGCCCCAGCTCAAGACGACACACGGAGAAGGGAGCCAAGCAGCACTGACCGATGTGGGCAGCGTTATTGCCGACCAGGAATTTGTCCCTGGACTTCCCCTCCGCACTGCTCCATGCTCACCTTCCTCTTCTCGGGGGTCTCCACCAGCTGCCAGCTGTTGGCCTTGAGGTGGTAGAGTTCATCAAACTTCATGCTGATGTCCTCAATGGACAGCTGTAGCAGGTCCCAGAACCCTGCCAGGTCCTGGGCTGTTGGACGTGGGTTGGCGTCAGGGTTCTGTGGAGCAGAAGATGATCAGTGGGTGGGCAAGGCAGAAGCTTGTTCTCCTGCCCACACATGGTCCCTTGGCCCTGCCAGTCCTAGAGGGGCTTTTTTTTTTTTTTGGTACCAAGGATTGAACTCAGGGGTACTCAATCACTGAGCCACATCCCCAGCCTATTTTGTGTTTTATGTAGAGACAGGGTCTCACTGAATTGCTTAGTGCCTCGCCATTGCTGAGGCTGGCTTTGAACTCGCAATCCTCCTGCCTCAGCCTCCCTAAGTGCTGGGATTACAGGCGTGTGCCACCACGCCTGGCTCTAGAAGGGCTTTTGAAGCCTAGTCCTGCTCCCTGGTTTCCAGTGTCCGCGTCGGTATCTGGGTGAGTAAATGGAGCCAGCTCCCAGTTGGTGTCAACCCCAAAGGCAGGGTGGGACCTTGGAAGGAAGAAATGTTCAATCATAAAACAGGTCCCACCCGTGCTGTGGACCAAGGCCATCACCACTACTGCAGGGCTATGGCGAGGAAGGCACTGTATCCCCATGGCTGCCAGTAGATCCAGGGGTTCTCATTTTACAGGGAAGAAACACTCTTGGCCAGGCTCTGCCAGGGAGGTGGGGAGGCGCTGGCCTCATTCCAGGAGGGTAGATTACTGGATCCACGCTGTCTCCCTCCCGTCATTCTGTTCCAGGATAATACCACCCTCAAATGCCTACAGGTCCTGAGACAAACACTGTTCGCAGGCCCCACCCCTAGTTTTTCCCCTGCTGGTTCCTCCTGACAGGGGACCAGGAGGCCAGCAGTGGCGTTTCTTCAGTTCTCACCCTGTGTGCTGTCTTGGGTACAGAATGGACTAGACAGCACTGGGCCAGTGCTCACTGACTCTCATGCTCACACGGCCGTGGTCAGTACTCTTTCAGGAGCACCACTCCCGGTTCTGTCCTGTGCCGGGCACTGGCATGCACTGCAGCTATCTCTCCAGTGCCACGACGAAGGAGGACCTTCTACATGTCATGGAGGCTACAGAGGCTGTGAAGGGACGAGGGTCACACTCACCAAGTTCTGTTCACAGAGGCCCCGGAACTGCTGGAATTTCTGGGACATCAGTAGCTGGGCACTGCCCACAGCACTGAGGACTTTTCCTAAGACTGAGGGAGAAGAGGGGAAAAACTTAGACATGCACAGGGCTGCTGGGATGGATCAAGACCACACATATAAGGGGCTGGGGTTATGCCGCAGTGGTAGCGTGCTCGCCTAGCACGCAAGAGGCACTGGGTTTGATTCTCAGCACCACATAAAAATAAAATAAAGATATTCTGTCCACCTACAACTAAAAAATAAAGACCACACATATAAATCAGTATTTGGTGATAGCTTTGGGTCTTCATTTCATTTACACATTAATTCATTTTGAGAAAAATGCAAACAATACAGATTAAGTGAACCCTGTTTCCTACTTCCTAAGGACATTTTATGGCAATAAATTAGGAAATTAAGCTTAAAAATGGAAAAATTTTCAGAAAAATATAAATTGCCATCAAGGATTCAAAGAAGAAAGAAAATTTGACTTTATTTTTTTTCAGTACTTGGAAACTGAACTCAGGGCTTTGTACTTGCTAGACAAGTGCTTGATCACTGAGCTACATCCCCAGCCCCCTTTTATTTTGAGACAGGGTTTTACCAAGTTGCTCAGGCTGGCCTCCACCTTGTGATCCTTAAGCCTCAGCCTCCTGAGTCAGTAGGATTACAGGTGTGTGCCACTGCTCCTGGTTAGACCACTAAGTTTTTTGTTTTTTTTTTTTGGTACCGGAGATTGAACGCAGGGGCACTCAACCACTGAGCCACATCCCCAGCCCTATTTTGTGTTTTATGTAGAGACAGGGTCTCACTGAGTTGCTTAGCGCCTTGCCCTTGCTGAGGCTGGCTTTGAACTCGCGATTCTCCTGTCTCAGCCTCCCTAAGTGCTGGAATTACAGGGTTGCACCACCATGCCCTGCTTGTTTTTGTTTTTGTTTTTAAAGTTGAAATAGAAGTTAAAAATCCACCCCACCCAAAGAAACTTGCTTCTTGTCCCCAGTGTCAGGGTCAGTATTTGAATGATGGATAAAGGCAGCCAGTGCCAGCCTTAGTGGTGGGATTCCTTGGGATAAGGGACAGCCCTATCAGGTGAGGTTCTTACATAACCTTCAAGGAACAGATAGCCCCTATCTTGCATATACACACTGACATGGAAAATGATACAATTTATTTCAGGAATTCTGTGGGCAGACTCACATGCCAAGAACAGAGCATTTTGATTACTTACATAAATATAAAAATCTTCAATAAAACATAAGCAAATCGAATTCAATCAAAGAGTTGCAAAAATAAACATCCTAACCACGAAGTGTTCAGCTCAAGAGTATGAAGTGGACGTTTTAGCGTGACTTCCAGTTTTGAACACAGCATAGAGACAGAATCATCGCCTCACCCGCCAGAAAGCACTGAAAAGCAAAGTGCACAAGAAGCCACGATGTAAATCGTCTCCCAGAACTCAGGTGCGACGGAGTGGAGGGCTGCTGTGTGCAGGGACAGCTGCTGTGGGGCTCAGATGAAGGTGGCAGGTTTTTTTTTTTTTTTTAATTTTTTAAAAAATATTTATTTTTTAGTTGTAGGCAGACAGAATATCTTTATTTTATTTTTACGTGGTGCTAAGGATCGAACCCAGTGCCTCACGCATGCTAGGCGAGCACGCTACCACTGCGCCACAACCCCAGCCCCAAGGTGGCAGGTTTGAGTGTTCCAAAGTAAGTGGCCCCAAGGAGAAGAAGAGGTGAGCTCTGCGTTGAGTGTGGCTCTGTGGCGAAGAAAAGGCAAATGACTCGGGTGGGCATCACCCGCCTGCCAGCCTGGGCCATGTCCTGGTCCCTCTACCACAGGATCTACTCGCAAGTGCACACTGAGGAAGAACATGCCTCACTGTGACCGTCGTGACCAAAGGAGCCAATATGGGAGGGAAGCTAAAATGGCCAGAGGAACATTTATCAGAAAACTGTTGCCAGGAAACAGATGAAAATCGTGATATTTAGCTAAGAATATGTACAATAAAGTTCCGAAGCTGAGACAGAGGCACTCCAAGAAGGGATGATGATGAGACAATGGAAGGAGATGAGGAGGCGCTCTGTGACCAGGGCAAGAGAAACTCTGGGCCATCTGCAGAGCCAGGGCCTCAGGAGCTGCACGAGATTCACTTTGCAGAACACTAGCGGTGAGACTACACATGGCGCCTTTAAGAAACAGAAGCAGTAACTAAACTGGAAAGTACTATGAAAAAGAGAATGGGGGGCTGGGGCTGTAGCTCAGTGGTAGAGCGCTTGCCTAGTATGCGTGAGGCACTGGGTTCGATCCTCAGCACCACATATAAATCATAAATGAATAAAATAAAAGATCCATCAACAACTAAAAAAAATTAAAAAAAAAAAAAAAAAAGAGAATGGGACTGTTGGGCGTGGTGGCACATGCCTGTAATCCCAGTGGCTTGGGAGGCTGAGATAGGAGGATCACAAATTCAAGGCCAACATCAGCAACTTGAGACCCTGTCTCAAAATAAAAAACAAAAAGAACTTGGGATGAAGCTCAGTGGTAAAGTGCCCCTGGATTCAACCCCCAGAACCAAAAGAAAAAAAAAAAAGGAAAAAGAAAAAAATATTGGTAGACACAGATGAGAAAGAATATGTATCTATCAAGAATTCAAAAACAGAAGAATGGAGAAAATGGAAGAAATATTTGGAGAGATCATGGTTAAGAATCTTCCAGAAATGGGCAATAATACCAAAGAGCTGGAAAGCCAAGTGAATCCCAACCAAAAACTGTCTTAGTTACAGTAAAAGCAAAACCAAGTAAGTTCTTAAAGAACCAAACAGCGAGCTCAAGCACAGCAACAGATGAAGGCAGTAAAGAAAGAATGTCTCCTTGACCAATAGATCTGGGAAAACTAGACACCTACACAAAAACTGGTGGACCTTTGATCTATACCATGTTTAAAATTAACTGAAAATGAATTAAAGAGGAAAACTATCAAACTTTTTTTTTTTTGGTACCAGGGATGGAACTCAGGGGCACTCGACCATTGAGCCACATCCCCAGCCCTATTTTGTGTTTTATGTAGAGACAGGGTCTCACTGAGTTGCTTAGCGCCTCGCCGTTGCTGAGGCTGGCTTTGAACTCACGATTCTCCTGTCTCAGCCTCCCTAAGTGCTGGGATTACAAGCTTGCACCACCACGCCTGGCTACTATCAAACTCTTAGATGAAAAGAGAAACAAATCTTCATGACTTTGGATCTGGAAATGCTTTCTTACACAAGATACCAAAAGCACAAAAGAAACAAAGAAATGAATTGGGCTGGGGCTATAGTTCAGTGGTAGAGCGCTTGCCTTGCAAGTGTGAGGCCCTGGGTTCTATCCTCAGCACCACATATAAATAATAAATGAATAAAATAAAGATCCATCAACAACAACAAAAAAAATTAAAAAAATTTAAAAAAAAGACAAGAAACAAAGCAATGAATTGAATTTCATTAAAATTGAAAATGTTTGGTGGGGCGCACACCTATAATCCCAGTGACTCAGGAAGCTGAGGCAGGAGGATCACAAGTTCAAAGCCAGCCTCAGCAACTTAGCGAGGCACTTAGCAGCTCAGTGAGACCCTGTCTATAAATAAAATACAAAAAATAAAGGGCTGGGGATGTGGCTCAGTGGTTAAGTGCCCCTGGGTTCAATCTCTGGTCATGACCCCCACCCCCCAAAAAAGGGACAACGTTTATACTTCAAAGGCCACTGTGAAGAAAGTGAAAAGGCAACCCACAGAGGTTCTGAGATGAGTGGAGAGGCCTATTTAGGATGCAAGGCCAGGGGATGTCTATGACACAGAGGCTGGCCGCCTGGGACTTGGGCACTGGGGGGTGTTGGGAGGCCCTGTGTCTTCACTGAAGCAAACCAGAAAAGTAGTACTTAAGAGGCTCAGAGTGGAGAAGACTGACCCCTGGAAAGACACATGGCATACTATGTTGATCAGATACACACCGGAAACCTAAAGACATAGAAAGCTTATAAATAAGAAAAAGGTACACCAGGTAAATACTAAAAAAAAGAACACTGATAGAGCTACACTAATCTAAGAGTGAATTCTGAGCCAAAAACTCAAGGTATAAAGGGTCCCAAAATATTGGCCAAAGGTTCTATTCACCAGGAAATTTAACACATTTCTTAACTCCCAATTACAAAAATGGGAAAAAAAATTCTTAACTCATAAGTATCTAATAATATAGCTTAAAAATGTAAAGTGAAAAGCAAGAGACTGTAAAAAGCAGTATCTATCACCAGAGTGAAGACACTAACATACTTGTTTCAGTTGCTAACAGGTAAAGTGGGCCCCAAAGGACTATGCTCAGAGAATATTTGATTCACTTACTAAAATCCAGTATCTATAAAATGTGCTTTCTTCTCACATAGATGTGGAACATTCACTAAAACTGAATAAAGTATACAATGCATTTTATTTTATTTTTTTGTTTATTGTTTTGGTACTAGGAATTGAATTCAGGAGTACTCAACCACTAAGCCACATCTCCAGCCCAATTTTGTGTCTTATGTAGAGACAGGGTCTCACTGAGTTGCTTAGTGCCTCACCGTTGCTGAGATTGGCTTTGAACTCGTGATTCTCTTGTCTCAGCTCCCAAAGTGCTGGGATTACCGCACCCGGCTTAAAACACATTTTTAAAGAATTGCAGTGGTGCACGCCTGTAATCCCAGGGACTCAGAGGCTAAGGCAGGAGGATCACAAGTTCAAGGCCAGCCTTAGCAACTTAGGCCCTAAGCAACTTAGTGAGGCCTTGTCTCAAAATAAAAAATAAAAGAAGCTAGGTATGTGGCTCAGTGGTAAAGTGCCCCTGGGCTAAATCCCCAGCACCCCTCCTCCAATAAAATATAATAAAAAAGAATTGGGAGCTGGGTGCGGTGGCTCACGCTTGTAATCCCAGCACTTTGGGAGGCTGAGACAGGAGAATCGTGAGTTCAAAGCCAGCTTCAGCAATGGCAGGTGCTAAGCAACTCAGTGAGACCCTGTCTCTATATAAATCACAAACAAAATAGGGCTGGGGATGTGGCTCAGTGGATGAGTGCCCCTGAGTTCAATCCCTGGTACCATAAAAAATAAATAAATAAATAAACTGAGTATCATAGAGTTCATGCTTTCAACATTAATACATTCAGGTCAGAAATCTATAATAAAAATGTAATTAATAAATCTCCAAACGTATTAAAAACAAAAACATACATTTTTAAATAACCCACTGGTCAAAGAAATCTCACATTTTAACTTGTCAGATATGGCTAAGGTTGCTGGAGAGAAAGGTACAGGCTTTAAATCCTGTGAAAAAGAACAGGCTAAAAAACAAATTAAGCACTGATGTGAGATACTGGTAAAGGAACAACACAATTAGTCTAAAGAGGAGGAAATAATAAACTAATCGGGGACTAATGAAATTAACAAACCATACCAGATTCATCAAGATCTTTAAAATATGCAAATAAAAATACTAGGAATGCCAGGTGCGGTGGTGCACTCATGTAATCTTAGTGGCTCGGGAGGCTGAGGCAGGGAAATCTTGAGTTCAAAGCCATCCTCTGTCTCAGCAACTTAGGGGATCCTAAGCAACTAAGTGAGACACTGTCTCAAAATAAAATACCAAAAAAAAAAAAAAAAAGGAAGATTGGGGATGTGGCACAGTGGTTTAAAAGGGGCTGGGATTGTAGCTCAGCGGTGGAGCGCTTGCCTTGCATGCGTGAGGCCCTGGGTTCGATCCTCAGCACCACATACAAAGCAATAAAATAAAGACATTGTGTCCATCTACAACTAAAAAAATAAAAAAAAATTAAAAAAAAGAGTAAAAAATAAAAATAAAAACATAGGAAATGACAATAGGATCACATGACATAACTACTCTGGGAAAGAAAAAAAAAAGAATTCTACAAAACAGTGAAATAAAAGACAATTCTGTTCTTAGACTCCTTCAAGGACTATTAAAAGAAGAAACCACACACTCATTTTATGAAGCTAGATAACCTTATAACTATAACAGAACAAGGATGAAAAAGGCCAGGTTTTCATGAACAAAGACAAAACTATCAAATCAAATTTTAAATCAAATTCAGCAATGTAAAATGATATATAATTCATCTCGGGATTATTCTGGCATTAAGAATTCTGGATTCAGACTGACCCCACGTTAGAAAATTCCAATAACTTCTGATTCTAACCAAGGCAGACCAGTTGGTATCAAACAAACTGACCCCTCCCACCATGAGCAAATAAAAAAGCTGATAAAATATCAGTAATGACACATCTCTTCCTCAAGGCATTTGACAGTTACCAAAGCAACCAGTTTGAGAGGCTGAGAACCCAGTAAGAAGGGAATAGTGCTTTGGGAGTCTGATGCTCTGCATTGCTCCAAGGCACCATCAGGCTGAGGCTGAGCAGCAAAGCAGGAAGTGGTTCCAGAGGCCAAGAAGGTGAACAGACTGTGGCAATTTTATGGGGAGATGGATACAAAAGTAGGTATTCAGAGCTACCAGGGGAGACACACTTGCTTGAAACACTGAAGCAAGTCCGTTAAACTGGGCAAAGCTTGTAGCAGTCTTGAGAGAGAAAAACTGGAGCTTAGGGTTGGCCATGGAAGAGGCGCTTGGAAAACACCACCAGCTCTCACTGGAACTCTCAGGATGAGCACCATACAAAAACCCAGCTCTGAATCAGCTCAGTCCCACTGAGATGAAATTGATCTAGTCCTATTCTAATTGTCAGCAAGAAGCAAAAGTAAATGAAGGGAAGGGAGGAGAACGAGAATAGGACAGTAGAATGAATCAGACATAACACTCCCATGTTCACACGTGGATACACCACCAGTGTAACTCCACATCATGTTCAGCCACAAGAATGGGATCCTAATGAGAATAAGTTA
>PVHX01030691.1:0-15716 GCA_004024805.1 Geosciurus inauris | reverse complement strand
CCACCTGCTCCTCCTGTCCTGTCATAGTCACGCCCACTCTACCCACCTGCTCCTCCTGTCCTGTTATAGCCACGCCCACCCTGCCCACTTGCTCTTCCTGTCCTGTCATAGCCACGCCCACCCCATCCACCTGCTCCTCCTGTCCTGTCATAGCCACGCCCACCCACGCTTTTTATGTTATAGCCACACCTACTCCTGCCCACCATCAATTACTCCTCTGCTCTCCCTTTCGGAATTTCATCGTTTAAGGAATGTTCCATTGGAGTTTTCCATTGGAAACCTTCTGAGATTTCCTTTTAGGTTTTACTCTGCACAACGTGCTTGAGACCTGTCTTAGCTGTGTTGCACACACACGCTTCACTTCTCTTTTTCACTGGCTAGTAGTGTACAAAACCAAAACTTCAAGTCTGACACTGCGGCATACTCCTGTAATCCCAGTTATTCAGGAGGCAGAGACAGGAGGATCTCAAGATCCAGGCCAGCCTAAGCCACTTTGTGAGACCCTGTTCCCAAATAAAAACTAGAAAAGGCTAGGGATGTGGCTCAGTGGTAAAGCACCCCTGGATTCAATCCCCAGTACCAGAAAAAAGCAAAATTGTTTTTCAACAGATTTCAGTGGCTCTTATTGGCCAATTAGAATTGGATGGTGTCTCATGTAAAGGCTTAGGTTCTCTGAGGAACTCAGCAACAAAAAGTTGCTTTATAAACTGAAAAGCTGTGAAGAAGCAGAAAGGAACAAAGAGTGGCCTGTTCTTGTCAAAGCTGCTTTACTTACGGGGAAAGCAGAGGGTTCCCTTATCAATCTGGTCAGATAAATGGGGGCCCTTCTGGGGAGTTGCAGCAAACCTCCTGGTTTGGGGAAAACTGGATCGTTTGGAAGTTCAGCTTGATTTCACCACATCTAGCGTGAATGCCTCGGGTCTGTTGGGCCTTGTGCAGGACCCTAGTCCACACACTTTGCTCACAGGAAGCATTCCATGTGGCCAGTGGACCACAGCTGGCCTGCCTTTTGAGGGATGTTGGAGTTGGGCCCAGGTCCTGCCTGTTGCAGATGAAGGCGCCCCAAGCATCACCTCTAGGCTGGCGTGTAGATGTCTTCATTTCTCTGGGATGATGCCCAGGGTTGTGACCCATCGTTGGTCGCTTGGCCAAGGAAGGGCCATGGGGCATGTTGTCATGCTACAGAACCTGAGACTACAGAACCTTTTCCTGAAGATCTTCCTCTGAGCCAGGAAGAATGTTCCTCCTGCCTGGGCGGCTGCCACTCCACCCCACTCGGGGTCTCCCTGTCCCCTCCAGGCTCTTCCCACCAGGCAGGGGTTAAGGGTGCCAGAAAACACAGGAGAGATCTTCACAACTGACTGCTTACGCCAGCGTTGAGCAGGGCCCGAGAGGCGCTGGTGACTGTCACCAGCCAGCCTCTGATGTCATCACATATCTCCTCTAGCTCATGGGGTCCAGCCCCAGGAGCCTTTCTTTGCCTTACATAACCTGACTCATGATGTTTCCCACTCTAGAATGGGAGATGGGGAAATTCGAGGAAGTAAGGAGATTTGGGATAGTGGGATTCTGGGAGGTGAGGAGATTCTGGGAAGTGAAGAGATTCTGGGAGGTGGGGATTCTGGGAGGTGGGAGAGTCTTCAAGGTGGGGAGGGTGAACTCCTCTCCCACCCAACTGGGGGAGGGGGATATTTCTAGCTTTGTGGTCCCAAGGGTCAGTATCAAAGCCAAATTGACCCAGTTTGAGTTCTGCTTTGGACACCCAGTGCTAAGAATGTGTATGACTTAATCTGAAAACTAAATCTTCTTTTAACAATTGCAATCTAATGTTTTGATTGGAAAATGTAAACAGATGTGTAAAGGTCTGTATCTCGGTGGGCATCTGGTTGCACAGGTATATGTGTGTCTCAGCTCCTTGGAATGACGCCCCTGAGGGGTGCCCACTTTCCTGTATGTAAATCTTACCTAAACCCTATCAAATGAATTCTAAACTCTAGCTAAGGACGCGCATCTGAAAGTGCTTAGGAGGGACATGCACTGCAGCCTGCAATCTGCTGTGGACTGCACCCACTTTCTAAGACAGACTGGCAGAGGGCAGAGGAGACCTGACCATGTAGAATGGCAGAATGCTAGTGGTGGAAGTCAGGGGCAGGGGGTTTCCTGAGCATTTCCTCCCTCTCATGTGCTTTGAGAGTTGAATGTTGTGATGAGGAGGGACAAAATTGCAAATGTGTTGAGGAGTCCCCAGTCAAGAATAACCTGGCCTGCTCCCTCTCTACACCCAGGCGCTCCCCCGAGCCATCGTGTCCAGTGTCTCCAGAGAGCTCTGTGCTTATGCAAACAACTACACACGTGTGTCTGTTACTATATATTCATGAATGATTTTTTCACACAGGTGGTAGCTTACCGTGCGTACCATTAAGGGTCTTGTTTTTGGTTTCTTTTGCTGAGTTGCTTTGAAAAGTACATGCCAAAGCATAGACGCTGGTCCATGCTATCAGCTCCCACCTATCAGTTCTCTCACTGCTAAGGCTTCATGGGTGAGTTTTCCAGCTGTCAGAGGCCTCATGACTCTCCCCTTCCTCCACCAGCCCTGCCTCCCAATAATCCGAGTCCTACTCCAACCAAGCTCTCCAAAAGGAAGAGAAGAATGCTGAGCAGACCTGAACCAGCCTGGAGCAAGGTAAGTGGATTGTCTCCTCTTTGGCCACAGGCCAGCTCTATCTGGAGGGGCAGACATGTTTCCTGCCCAGCTCAGACCCTGCTCCAGCTTGGTGTGCACTGCAGCCAGAGGAGGTTGTTCTTCTCTTCCCTGCCTCCTGTTTCCTAATTCCTGTCTGTGGTCAAATGCTACCTGCTGGGTGGGGATGTAGCTCTGCGGTGGAGCCCTGGTCCAGTGTGTGTGACACCCTGGCGAAATCCCCATCATTGCAGAGCAAAAAGGTCACCTCATCCATCGCTGTCTCCCCCGTCTCATGCTTCAGTTTCTTCAGAGGAGAGGGTGCCACCTGACTGTGCTGCCATGTGTCCATCAGCTGCCTGCCCCACTGCCTCTGGGGGGATAGGACTGTCCTCTGTTGTTCACTGACGGAGCCCTGGCCTGGAAACGGCTGGGATGAAGAGTGGCTGTGTCCACACGTAGACAGAATGCAGGGGCACAGCAGTGATTCAGTGGATGGAGGGGCAGCTGTGCACAGTCCTCCTGCAGCACGTGCCCCCTCCTGCCCACAATCTTTTTTTTTAAATATTTTTAGCTGTAGATGGACACGATATCTTTATTTTATTTATTTATTTATTTTTATGTGGTGCTGAGAATCGAACCCAGTGCCTCACACATGCTAGGCAAGCGCTCTACCACTGAGCTACAGCCCAGTCCTCCTGCCACACTCTTGATCTTTCTTTGGGGACCCCTGTCTGCCACCCACTTTGGGTAAAGCCAATCTTGTTCCTTCTTTTGGCATTCCCCCAGCCAATCAGAGCATACCATGCCCAGGACCACAGTGATTGGCTCAGGGCTGGGGATGTGACTCAGTCTTGACCAATGAGAATTGGTTCTGGGATTTCTGCTGGGCTCCAGGTGGAAATGCTACACGGATGGCCCCTGTGGTGAATGAGAGGCAGGAAGGAGATCCAAAGAGGCAGGCTCTGTTGTCACACCAGCGCCACCTTGAGAAGCATCCCAAAGGGCGGAACTGGCTTTCCTGTTACTACTAGCAACACCACACACACACACACACACACACACACACACACACGGAAAATATATGTGCATATTATGGAAATAACTTAAAACTCACCAGAAAATCACAACACTAGTTCAGAGGTCACCTGGCTTTGCTGTTTGTTAACATTTCTCCTATCGGCCTCGTCATCTGCACCCTCTCTTACAATACGTATGTTATCTTCAAAACCACTGAGCACAGCGCGCGCACATCACAGCACCCACCCTAGACATTGCTGTGTCTCCCAAGCATCTTCTCCTACGTAACAAGTACCGTTATAACCTTCATACGTTTAACATTGGCACGATGCTCTTTAGCAAACCTCTGCACACCCCGTCTTGAGAGTGTGCTAAACGCCATTCCTGCTGCTCTCTCTCGGCCAGTGCCGGAGCCTGGCTGAGCAGTATTGCGATTAGTGGTCATGAAGAAGTCTCCTTTAGTCTGGAACACCTCCTTGGCCATTTTTTGCCTTTTACAACACTAAGATTTTTTTTTAATATTTTTTTAGTTGTAGATGGACACAGTATCTTTATTTTATTTATTTATTTATATGTGGTGCTGAGGATCGAACCCAGTGACTCACACATGCAAGGCAAGTGTTCTACCACTGAGCCCCAGCCCCCAACACTAACATTTTTGAAGGGTAGAGTCACTGCTGCATTTGGGTCTGGGGGATGCATGTTTCTGTGAACTGGATTCATCTCATGCATTTGTGCCCAGAACACAGGCACAGGTGATGCTGTGCTTGCTCAGGGCCTCACACGTGGATCTGCATGTGGTCTGTTATCACTGGCAGATGCTCATTTTGATCCCGGTCCAGGGATTTGTCTGATTTCTCCACCGAATACTTTCTGATTTTCCTAGTAACTACTAAGCAGTCAGTGAGGAGGCAAATAACCTAGAGGTCGGAAATATTCTGGTTGGCCTGTTATGAGTCACATGCCCACCACTGAACCAAACAACTACTGGGGATGCAAGACCCTCATTGGCCCAGCCTGGGTCATGTGTGGGTCCCTGAAGTTGAAGGGGTGTATGTCTTTGCCTCTCCCACAAACCAAGAAGGGGCAGGACGGAGTAAGGCTGTGGTTCTCACCTGGGAGCACCTTTCCCTCCAGGGCCCTTTGGCGATGTGTGGACACGTTTGGTTGTCACATTGGAGGGGACAGGCTACTAGCATCTAATGGGTAGAGGCCAGAGGTGCACCCACAGTGCTCAGTCAGCCCCCACTCCAGGTCAGAGAATGAACTGGCCCTACGTGGCTGTGGAGCCAAGTCTGAGTAACCCCGGGCTAGAGGAAGGATGGTTCTGCAGAGGAAGGGGTACAGAGCAGAAGCCCGACCCTCCTGTCCTCTGATGCCTCACAGCCAGGGGCCCAGCCCAGTGAAACCATGAGCCCAGACCCTTGCCTCCGTCACTACCCACTGTATGGTCTTGAGTTATTTCCTGAACTCTCCTGTGCCTCGGTTCCCTCATCTGTGAAATGGGCTGGCTGCAGCAGCCCTTCACAGGGTTGTCACAAGGACAGGGAGTGGACTGTGCAGTTCTTAGAACGTGCCTGTCACATAAGTGTTTGTTAGGTAAATGATGGGAAATTTTACAGTCTTGGAAAATTGATCCTGACTCTTTGAGCCCCATTTCTGATCATAATGAGTGTGGCAAGTTGTGGAGCCTTCTTGACTCTGTTTTTGCCAGCGGAGAAATAACACAAATAGCTGAGGACTTGTGAGCGTGCGTGTCAATCATGTAGAAGAGTACCGCAGTAACCACTGAGAAGAGTCCTGACAGAAATCGAAAGAGCTGCCTTTCATTTAGAAGGCTGTAGCACTGAGGCAAATGCTTTATTTTGGAAAAGAAGGGGTGATATTTTTACAACAGATAGTTTTAACAAACAAGCGAAGGTGACAGTAGCTAACTAGTAGCTACTGTGTTTCCAGCTCTTCCTAAGTGACACGTTGTGATGGCTCTTCCCTTCCTCACCTGTCTAGCCCTGAGGCAGTGCTGTTAGCTCTTCTTCCCATCCTGCAGATGTGGAAATGAGGCACAGGACGCCACTTGCCCAAGGATCCCAGCTCAGATGTGGCTGAGCCCAGGCCTGGCCCGCTGCCCTGTGGTGCTACCTTCTCTGCTTCTCCAGCTTCCTCCTGTCTCGGAGCCCTCTGCCTGCTCCACCTTTCGCCTCCTTCAGGACACCTACCGCTCTGCTCTGCCTCAGAGTCCTCTCATCCTCGGAGACTCAGCTCGGCTGTCATCTTCTCTTTCAAGCCTTTCCAGAGTTCCCAAAAATGCATGCACAGGTGTCCTCTGTGCTCCTGGGCACATGCCACCTCCTCCAGCACCGGCCATGTTACATCAGGTGTCCCTGGGGCTCTGTCCATCTTTCTGCCTCCTGCCCTGAGCCATAAGTCCAGGAAAGACACAGGTTTGGCTGCTGTCTTCTGAACTCAGAAGCTTTGTGGGTAGAATGAGTTGATTTCCCACTCAGGGACAGTCCCTATGCGAGCATCCTGAGGGGCAATGACTACTGCTTGGGGCTCACCACCCAGGCTCTTTTAATCCTGTTTGTCTTCCCTAGAAGGTCATGTCCGTTCAAGTCAGGAGCTCATTCCCTGTCAGTTCAGTCTGCCCCGAAGGAAGTGGGGTATGGGAAGGGAAGGACAGCTTTGGTCCTTCTAAAGCGAAGATGGTATCTGTCACTTCTGCTTGCACCCATTGGCTAGAACATAGTCACATGACCCTATCTAGCTGCATGGGATGCTGGGATATGTAGTCTTTGACTGGCAGCCATGCATTCACCTGTAACTTTGATTTTTAGAGCAAAAGAGTAGGAGTGTTGTGTCCACCACAGCTCTGGTCTGTTAGTTAACTCACCCCAGCCCCTGGCAGTGGTGAGTACGTGAATGAACTGATCTCCAAGTCTGCATCCATCTCCCGTTGCCTCAGGTCCCCCACATTCAAACACACACTCGGCATAACAGCGAACACTGACCATGATGCCCGTGTTCGTCCACTCGGTCCTCACAGTGACCCAGAGGAGGGACTGTTACCATCCAAGGCAGTGGAAGCACAGACAGCTTGCCTCACTTGCCCAAGTTCACACAGCTAGTTAAGTGGCTGGCTGGGAGTGAAACCCAGAAGTGTGGCTCCCAAGTCTGTGTTCCTGACCATCTTGGTGTCTACCTCACAGGTACAGGGGGTTTCCAGATGGCCGAACGACTGACATGAGGAGTCCCCTGGGCGATAAGGTTTCAACACACTCTAGCATCCCTCCCGCCTCCCGACCCCACGTGGATGCGGGATAGACCTGCAGCAGTCACCTGTCGCGGTGGCATGCTGCACAACACACACTGTGGAACTTCAGGGGCCATACCCAGAAGGGGCTGTTTAGGAGGCTTCTTCCTAGGAGCAGTCTGGGGGCACTCTGGGTGTCACCTTGTCTCAGCTGGCTCTCCAAGGGCCTGGAGGACTTAGGGTGGCTGTACACATCCCCCAAGCTCCAACAGGCTGACTTGGGTGTGCTCTTTCTCGTGGTGGCAGTACAGGGGCAGCAACAGCACTGTCAATTATGAAGACTTTTTTCAAGTTTCTGCATATGTTACATTTTACAACATCCCACTGGCCAAAGCAAGCGCCATGGCCAAGTTCAAATTGAGAACGGAAGGGTGGTGCATAGTGACAGGCAGAGGGAGGGGATGGGGACAGGGTGAAGAATGGGAGCCGTGCTCACTGTCTATAGCCATGTGGGATTCTGCACACACCCTAAACCTGCACCCACTTTGCACATCCTGTCCTGGGTCAGGGAAGAGACCAGTCCCCAGGTGAAGAGCAGCAGGGCTTTGGTGTTACAGGAACCAGTGGTCTTCAAGGATATAGCCCTGTACTTCACCCAGAAGGAGTGGAAGCTGCTGAAGCCTGCGCAGAAAGACCTGTACAAGGAGGTGATGCTGGAGAACTATAGGAATTTGGCCTCTCTGGGTAAGGACGGCCTCCCCACGCGCCATCTTGGCTCTGAAGGGCTCTGCGCTTTATAGAGGGCCTGGGGGGTTTGCGTGGGACCAGTGGAGACGCTGAAGCTTGCATGGCGTCCGCTTCATCCTTTCCTGGCATAGCTCACGGTGGCACAGAGCCGCCAGGGACGCCAGGTGCTCAGGGTCTGATGGGCCTGCAGCAGGAAAGATGAGTGTTGGCTTCACTGTGATTGGACCTGGCTAAAGTCACATGACCGTAGCTCAACCAATCCAAGGGGCGGATACGCTTGCCGCGGCCCAGCTTCCCAGGGGGATGCTCGCTCAGGGCTGAGCTGCTGGGGTGGGAACCGCGGCCAGTCGGGTAGGCGGGCGCCCGGCTCGTGGTGGAGCACCCTCCACCCCGCCGTTGGTCTTCCTGTGCAAGCGCTGGCGTCGGAGCGGACCTCTGGGAGGCATGCCACCCTTTTCCTTCTGTGTAGTAGGGTGCCATTTCTTCAAGCCAAAGTTGATCACCAGGCTGGAGCAAGGCATCGATCCGAGCGTGGAGGACAGACCGGTCCCCAGAGGCCCCCAGCCAGAGGAGGGCAAGGGAGGCCCTCAGAGCCATGCCTCCGCGGGTGAGCGGAAGGGACTGGGTGGGTGGCCTGGTCCTGTAGGTCACGGGACCCTTGAAAAGATGTCCGTGGCATTTTTTTTGGGTGCTGGTTGGTCTGTATATGACCTTCATGTTTTCAAATGTCACCAGTTCACAGCCCTCTGTGGACTTAGAAAAGGAAAAGCATATTTTTGAGCAGCATTATTATCGCCCACCATGGCCTAAACCTCAAGAGTATGTAGGTTTTTTTCACTCACCCGTTTGCTGCATTGTTCCAAATGTGAAACACAGATAAAAACACAGAACATGCAACGTAATGTAATTATTTAACATATTATAACATTGATATAAGATGGGGAAAGAATCGCAAACACTGGCAACATCATGAGCGGTCCTCTTCCACAGCCCTGCTTCTGCTGCCCCAGCTCCCAGCTCCTGGTACTTAGCAGTGCCCAGCGTAAGTGCGTCTTGAAGAAGTTTGTACTTTCTAAGCCAGCTTCCAGTGATACCGTCCCCGCAAGATGATGTAAAGGAGAAATATGAGTATTGGCTGTAGTGCAGGCTTTGTTGTCTGCTAGAACAACACAGCCTGGGTGACCTGTAAGCAAGGTCGACCGATTCCTCACACTCTGGAGCCTGCATGGCCAGGTCACAGGTGCCAGCATGGCAGGGCCTTCCTCAGGTTGCAGGCTGCCAGCTTCTCAGGGGGTCAGAGTAAAAATTCCATTCACAAGGGGCCCATCCTGGTGACCTAAATTACTTCCTAAGTGCCCAGCGCCTGGTACCATCACATTAGGGATGGGGATTTCGAAATGTGCATTTTGGCAAGATGTAAGCATTCACTCAATAACAGCGTGCAGCACGTGGGACTCCATAGGCTGCTGGTGGAAGTATATGTGGGCGTGGCTGTGGAGGGGGAGGCGCTGGGCAGCATGCCCTGGAACCCCACACAGACCTTCTCAGCGCCCAACCACTCCTCCTGGGTACACCCCGGGGAAGGCGTGCTGCAGTGCTCACAGCCACTGCCTTCAGAATGAACCTCAAGTGGGGTCTGCACCAGGCTCTAGAAATAATGGACTAGGTAAATGTGTTTGGGCATATTTACACAGTGAGACCCTAAGCAGTGCGGGAGCATGGTTTGCAATGTCAGGAAGCAGCACTGATGGATGTCACACAGGTAACAGGCATACAGATGACAAAGGGTACACACTGCAGCTACATTCACAAGGTATGCCAGATCAGGCCCTGCCAATCCACGTGGCCAGGGGTGCGGGTGATCTTCCTGGGAGAGGACAGCCGCGTGAGGGGAGGCGATGGGGTGAGGTTTGGGGTGGAAAGGATGCTGGTCTGCTGTGACCTTCCCCTTGGGGCTGTGAATGGGAATGGATTCACACTGAGCACCAATCCAACGCAGCACTTTTTATCTGTATATAAATTTTGTACATGTGTGATGCTCCAATAAAACATTTTAAAATCAAAACAGCAACATAAAATGGATGTTTGCATCCTGAATCTCTTTCAGGCAAGAAGACACAGCGTAAACGAAACACAAAACCGAAGCCTGATGGTTCCAAGACTCCACTAAAGGAGAAGGCAAAGAAAACAGCCCAAAGGCGTGACTCCCAGAGTGCTCGGGCAAGAAAGGCCCCGCAAAAGGCCTCAGGAAGCAAGGACAGGCCATCTCCAAGTAACCAGAAAGCTGGTCCCAGGCCACACACAAAAGCAGGCAAGAACGTCTCCCCCGCGGAGAAAGAACAGGAACCCAGGGCCCCAAAGGAACCTGCGAGTCAACAGCCAGCATCCGCAGTACCAAAGAACATCTCCCCCGCTGAGAAAGAACAGGAACCCAGGGCCCCGAAGGAACCCGGGGCCCCAAAGGAACCTTCCAGTCAACAGCCAGCGTCCACGGCACCAAAGAACGTCTCCCCCGCTGAGAAAGAACAGGAACCCAGGGCCCCGAAGGAACCCGGGGCCCCAAAGGAACCTTCCAGTCAACAGCCAGCGTCCACGGCACCAAAGAACGTCTCCCCCGCTGAGAAAGAACAGGAACCCAGGGCCCCGAAGGAACCTGGGGCCCCAAAGGAACCTTCCAGTCAACAGCCAGCGTCCACGGCACCAAAGAACGTCTCCCCCGCTGAGAAAGAACAGGAACCCGGGGCCCCGAAGGAACCTTCGAGTCAAAAGCCAGCATCCGCAGCACCAAAGAAAACCCGCCAAGGCAAGAAGACCTCAGCAAAAGGGACTCGTAAGAAAACACAGGGTGCCACAGGCTCCAGAAAAAAGCATCAGAGCCACCGGAAGGGTAAGAATCACTTTAGATGTAAGGAATGTGGGAAAACCTTCAACCAGACACTCCACCTGGTGGAACACGAGCGAATTCACACGGGAGAGAAACCGCACAAGTGTGACGTGTGTGGGAAGTCCTTCCGACACAGCTGGTACTTTCTCACCCACCGCCGGATCCACACGGGCGAGAGGCCCTACAAGTGTAAGGAGTGCGGCAAGGCCTTCAACAGCAGCTCCACCCTCAGCAGCCACTTCAGGATCCACACGGGGGAGACGCCCTTCCGATGTGACGAGTGTGGGAAGACCTTCAAGCAGAGCACGAAGCTCACGCGCCACCGCAGGGTGCACACCGGGGAGAAGCCCTACAAGTGCGACGAGTGTAAGAAGTGCTTCGGCCGCAGCTCGTCCCTGACGGAGCACAAGAGGATCCACACAGGCGAGAAGCCCTACCGCTGCCGTGAGTGTGGGAAAACCTTCAGGGTCAACTCGCACCTCGCAGAGCACCGGAGGCTGCACCAGGCCGAGAAGCCACACAAGTGTGAAGAGTGCGGCAAGCACTTCCGGAACCGTGCTCACCTGTCAGAGCACAAGCAGATCCATGTGCCCGGGGCCCGGCAGGACTGCCCCGAGTGTGGGAAAGGCTTCCCCAGCAAGGCAGCCCTTCTCAAGCATCAGAAAAGCCACGGGGAGGACTCCCTGCACCGGTGCCAGGGCTGCGGGAAGGCCTTCCGGTGCAAGTCGAGCATCGTAAGGCACGAGCGGCTGCATGCAGGGGAGAAGCCATTCGTGTGCACGGAGTGCGGGAAAGGCTTCACCGACAGGACCACCCTGAATAACCACCGCAGAGTCCACGCCGGGGACAGGCCAGATCCCTGCGCGCAGTGTGGGAGATCCTTCAGACACCTGGCTTCCCTGACACTGCACCAGAAAATGCATGCTAAAAAGGGACAGTAGTGACCTCCTGGCCGGGGAAAGAGCCTCTGTCCAGAACCCACCCCAGAGCCACCAGCGAGGTCAAGATGACAGAGGCCGTTCAAGCGGACATTGTCTGGATTCCATCAGTTTACATCAGTGGTTCCCCAACAGACTTCCTCCTCCCAGAACATTTGGGCAGTATCAAGAGATGTTCTTAGTTGTCGCGACTGGGAGGTGCCACTGGCAACTGGCATCTATGGGTAGAGGCTGAGGATGCAGAAAAAAGTCCTACAACATGCCAGGCGGGCTTCTTCACCTTCCAAAAACAAAGAGCACCCTGGCCCGTCTCCAGCAAAAGCCCTGTGGGTAGCTGAATTTGAGAGGGAATTCAGTTAGGTTCCCGTGCTGTCCAACACAATAACCACTAAGGAGGTTACATACATTTAGAGGAATCAACACGAAATAAATTCGAAATGCAATCTCTTTAATGCACCAACCACGTCAGTGTCAGTGGCCAGTGGCTACCTTATGGACCTTAGAGACAAGTGACACCCCAGCATCATGGGAGGTTCTCCTCAGCACTGCTTGAGATCTCCGCTGCCAGAAATCCCACATGGGATGGTCCCGAGGAAGTAAGAAAATGAGGTGCAACTGGAAGACACTGAATTTGTATTTTCCTTACAGTCAAATGCGGATGTTTTTGTTGGTGGTGTTTTTTTTAGTTTTTTTTTTTTTTTTTTTTTGGTACTGGGGATTGAACTCAGGGGCACTCGACCACTGAGCCACATCCCCAGCCCTATTTTGTGTTTTTATGTAGAGACAGGGTCTCACTGAGTTGCTTAGCACCTCGCCATGGCTGAGGCTGGCTTTGAACTCGCAATTCCCCTGTTTCCAAAGTGAAATGTAGGGTTTTGTCAGTGGCTTTAGGAAAATGCTCTGAGGCCTGTGAAGCTCTAGGCACTTTCAGATATCAAGCTGGCTGGTTCTCCACCTGTGGGACACCTCCCTGTGGCCAGGAAAGAATAGTCAGCTCATTGCTGATGGTGCTGCTGATAAAGGCCAGCCGTTGTGGGGCCATTCTGTCCAGCACAGTGCTGAGCTCTTTATCTCAATTGTCATAGCCAATTCTCACCTGCATTGTATGAAAGAGGAACTATTATGGTACCTAATGTTTAAGTGAGGAAACCAAGGCTTTTGAAAGATTTTGCTTTTTAAAACTATTATTCCAATTTTGTACACAAACCAATATTTTTGCTACTTTTTTATTGTACTCTTTCAAATTTACACAGTTTGAATTTTCACAAAATGTCTTTTTATTTAGTTGTAGGCAGACACAATATCTTTATTTTTATTTCTATATGGTGCTGAGGATTGAACCCAGTGCCTCACCTGCACTAGGCAAGCGCTCTACCACTGAGCCACAACCCCAGCCCCAAAATGTGTCTTTTTTAAAAAAAGTGAGCCGAAGATACAGCTCAGTGGTAGAGCACTCACCTAGCATGTGCAAGGCCCTGTGTTTGATCCCCAGCACCACAGGGAAAAAAAAGAAAGAAAGAAAAGGTCTATGTGTTTGCATTTCTGTGTAGACTGCCTGCCAGGGCAGAGAGCAGCTTGGATCTGGGCTGGCAGGACCGGACACAGCGAGGACTGGGCAGTTCCTTCCTGGCTCAGGAAGGAAGCATCCAGCTGTTGGGACAGAGACCAGATGGCCCACAAAGCTGGGTATATGTGCTGTGTGCCCCTTGGCAGAAAACCTTAGCCCACCGCCTCTCTGAAGGACTGAGGACTGAAGTGAACCAGGGAGGGCGTGGTTAGAAAAAGAAGGGCCAACTCTGAGGCAGAGGCTGGGGTCTCACCCTAGTAACTGTCAGGGTACAAGGCACTGGGTGCGCCACCCACTGCCCGCAACCTGGTGAGTCTGCACGCCTGTGGCTGTGGGACGCTGTAATGACAACCGTCATGAACACCACTTTGGTAGGTGCAGCACTGGTCCTTTCTCACTTAAAGCTGCCAGTGGCAACCTTGGAGGCCGACCTCATTAGCCATTGCAGGTGCCACCACAGCTGGAAAGGCCACAGTGGCGGGGCGGGGCCTTATGTGATGGCTTGGGGTTCTGCCACTGCCTTCTTCTTCAGGCCCTCAGAGTGGCTTGCTGGGGGACCCGTCAAAGACAGTGGGAAGTCCTGGGATGTGGAGCTGTGGCTTTGCACCTGTTTCAGAGCAGCCTGAGGAATGGGCAGCCAGAGCCCAGTGGTAATAGCCTTCTCCAGAAACGTTCCCTTCCACCCCTTCTTGGCCCTGGGAAGGCCGGAGGGTGCACAGGTATCTTAGGATGAACGGAGAGGCCATGGGGAGGACCCCCAAGGGCTCTGGTGAGAGCCATCTCTGGCTCTGTATACATTTTCCAGGACCCTTTTGATTGCAAATAACATTAACCCAAGGACTAAAGGAAATTAAGGACATGTGCACCTGGGGGCAGGTGCCTTGCTTGGAGGACCTTGACAGAGCTGAGACCTCAGCAGTTAGAATGGAGAACTCTCGTAGACAAGACTCCTTCACATCTCGCATTTCTGCAAGTCTTTCTTCAGACCTTTCAACAGACAACAACCTTCTCTACAGCCACCAGGTGCTTCAGTTCTCAACTTAAGAGGCAGGAGTTTCTTTTTCCCAGAATGCATCCTCAAGAGGATCCTAGGGAGGCTGCAGAGGTCTGGGGAGGCTGGGGTCCTGTTTGCCCTTTGTTGTCTTTGAGGAACTGCAATGAGCATGTATTACTTTTGTAACTTCAAGAGGAGGTGGGGTACATGGGGGGGGGTAGGGAGAGTGACCAGTTGCAAGACCCCCTGACAGGGACAGTGCCGCAGGAAGCTGGGGGTCAACCTGGAGGAAGGGGCTCCTCACTCTCACTCTCGAACAATAAAATTGTGGCCAGCACACACACTGCCTCTCGGATCTCAGACATGTCTTCATCCCTTGGAGCAGGTGGGGGGCAGTTCCCTGGTGCTCCCAGCGCTCTGTCCTCTGCTCTTTCCTCCTGGAGGCTGGGAGATGCCCTGAACAAGCCCTGCCCAGGGCCTGGGTTCAGACAGGCCTGTGGCTGGGGCTCTGAACAGCTGCCTGTGCTCAGGCCTGGGCGCCGGCGACGGAGAGGATACTGCTGCAGAACGGCCATCAAGGCCCAGTGGACTGCCGCGGGCAGAGGCCAGCGAACTGGCAGAGGTCATGCAGATGACCTTGGGCAGAGGTCAACGACCCTGAGCTGGGCTCAGGGATGATGAGGAGGGTGAGGGAGGTGCCGCAGGTGCCTCACCTGGGCCCAGGGACCACAAAGAGGGTGAGGATGGTGAGAAGGGTGAGGGGGAAGCCCGTGTAATGTTCTGGCTCTGCCCCTCCAAAGGCCCCGCCCTCATCCCTCAGGCTCCGCCCCTCCCATGGCTCCACCCTCAGGCCCCTTCCAGACAGGGTTCTGGCTCCACCCCTCCAAAGGCCCCGCCCTCTGCTCCCAAGCTCCACCCCAAGCAGGGCTCTGGCTCCACCCCTCCCATGACCCCACCCTCAGGCCCCTTCCAGGCAGGGTTCTGGCTCCAACTCTCCCAAAGCCCGCCCTCAGCTCCAAGGCTCCGCCCCAGGCAAAGCTCTGGCTCCGCCCCCTCCCTCAGCACCCCCCTCCTCGGGTCCCTCCCAGGTCCGAATCTCTGTTGGGGCTCTGGCTCCGCCCCTCAAACAGGCCCCGCCCCTTCCCCCGCCCCAGACGTCGCGGGCACGTTGGCGCATTGCGCATGCGCGTGAGGGCCACGTAGTGGTGCCAGGCTTGAGGGGCCTCAGGCGAGGTAAGCGCGTGGCGTCCCGGGCGCCGGGCCTCAGGGACCAAAACCAGCGCTGTGGCGGCTCATGGGGCGACTTCACCGCGGTTCTGCGGCGAGATCTGGGGTCAGTGATGGCGACATGCGCCCTCGGGAAAGAAGGCAGTGCGGCCTTCCCTGCTTCGGCTGTGCCATTTTCCACCTCAGGGACCATTTCTCCACCTCAGGGTCGCTTTCTCCCACTGCAGGGACACCTTCTTCCCCCTCAGGGACATCTTCCTCCTCCTCAGTGACATCGCGCTCCACCTTAGGGACACCTTCCCTTACCTCAGGGACACTCCACCCCATCTCAGGCCACCCCACTCCACCTCAGGGCCATCTTCCTCCTCCTCGGCGACACCCCACTCCACCTCAGGGCCATCTTCCTCTC